>PVLD010004617.1:0-122909 GCA_004027595.1 Dinomys branickii
TGCCAGTATTTTGTTGAGTATCTTTGCATCTATGTTCATTAGCGAGATTGGCCTGTAGCTCTCTTTCTTGGTTGGGTCTCTCTCTGGTTTTGGTATCAGTATAATACTTGCCTCCAGAAATGTGTTGGGGAGAGTTGCTTCCTTTTCGATTTCATTGAAGAGTTTGAGGAGTGTTGGCATTAGATCTTCTCTAAATGTAAAAAACCTAATCTTAAAAAGGTGTGTTTCTGGGTTACAGATTAAATTCCTGATTACTTCCTTTAAGGTAGTGTTTGCTTTGAACTCATACTATTATAAGGCCAAGTCACTGCACGTAGCATTGGAAACCAGTGTTTTGATTTTATGGCTATTTTAAAAAGAGCCTTAAGGGAATCTTTATCTTACATTTTAGAAAGCGAACTATACAAATCTTCCCCTTTAGCTTTCTTTTTTTACCTCATTTGTGGGAAGATAGATCTCAGTATTTTAAAAATAATGTTAGACGTTCCTCCACAGCAAACTGGAGACAGTTTGAATAAATAGACATAAAAAGGGCGGGGGAATTCCTTGAGCTGAATCCTTAGATGATGGAAAGTGGGTGGTGGGGTGGTGTGAGAACTAGAGAGAAGAGAAAAAGGAAGAGGTTAGGGAAGAAGATGTAGAAATTTAGAGGGGAATAGATTCACTGAGTTCTCATTCTACTGTGAACTATAAGACCAGCTGTCCTGGTTAGCTTTATTGATATGTAATTGGTTTGTAGTTTTGGGCAAACTAATTCTAAGTCAGTTTGTAATTACCTGTTTCTGTACTACTCATTTTGGGTTTAAGAAAAGCACTGTGTCACTCATAGGTTATTTCTGCTCCACTGGTGCGACAGCCTCAGCCCTGCAGCTACCTACCCTGTGAACTTGTACTTCAGGGGCACAGTTTCCTGTTAGAAACCCTAACACCCTGAGCTGGCCTCTCACTTTTGGTGATTCACACAGGAAAGGACCAGAAAAACTGCATGGCTGATCAACCTTTTGGACTCTTGGGTACCTTTGGGCCTCTAACACCCCTTCTAGAACATAAATAGAAGTTACCATTAATGTTCAGATCCATCTGGATAGCCATCCTCATGAGTAACATTTGATAAATACCTTGTTTTATTTTAATTCTAATAAAAGATTTATAACATATATTAACATATTTTAACTTTTACATATTTATTTTACAAAGTTACAGATTTTTACAAAAATATTTCTGTAGATTAGAGATAGTTTTAATCTACAGAAATACAGAGAGGAATAAAACCTATTTTTTTTCCTCAAAGAGCAAAACTAGTTAAATCTACATGAGAATATTTGCATGCACGTATAAGTGACAAAGGTGAAAACCCTGCTTTTTTGTGTTATAACATAGTAGAGCCTCTAAGTATGATTTTAATGCTGTGGTAAAACATGACAAGATTTATCATTTTAACATTTTATATGCTAATTGTAAGATGATTTTTGTTCATTATATAATTTAAGATTTAAGAAAAATTTTAAGTTTTATTAGGCAACTGTAACACTGAAAAAAGATTAGTTTGCAAATCTTTCCCTGTTTTGAATTAAATATAATTTATTTTTTCTTCTGTCCTTACTTATTTTCTACACATGTGTTTTGGTAATTGGAATGTTGCTAACTTCTTTCAAAGTTGCTTTCTGTATAATTTAGAGATTTTTCCTTGAAGGTTTTAAAAATATTTTTTTAATGAGATGAATCTGTATCCATGTGCAGTCATTCTTAATGAAAATATCATGAAATTTGCAATTGTGGGCACATTTTGGTAGGCATGGTTTATGATCACTCATAACATCAAGTTTCTGAGCAAGACTACCAAAAATGAAACTTAGTAAAAAAATTCTTAGCAAATTTAGGTCATTTTTAAGACAAGTGTTTTGCATTTTACCAAATACTTGCATTCAGTACTCTTATGGGGATTCTAGAGAATTGATTATCTGGCACCTGTCAGTGTTGGAAAATAGATGGCTTTTTGTCTTTATGGTCTCGTCACTTAGCTCTAACTGCAGGCATTTGGTTATGTTATCAGTGATCAGCCGGTTGTGTTTCTTTTCTTCATTGATTGATGATATACCCTGCATTATGTTGATTATGACAATGACTTTGTTTTTCTAAGCTGGTATATAAACTTGGGTTAATCTGAATTTCTTTGGGCACCTTTCAAGCTCAGTGTATGTTAGTAAATGATTATTATGTACTGAATAGGCTGTGGCAGCAGTATCCAGGACTTTGTATCTAAGTGAAATATTCATTAATTTAAGACTAAAAAATCCAACTTTCCAACATGCATAATTCACCAATGTTCATAACCAATTTTTAACACCGTTAAGATCGCTCCAACTGACCTTAAAGCTATTGCAGTAGATAGGCATCAAATATAGCATTTGTACCCTTCATCTGAGTAGATTAGCCGCAGAGTTCTTTTTTTGGAAAATAGAAGTCACTGGGAAGGAGTGTCATTTGCATAAAGGCACTTCCTTTTGCCACCTTGAATTTTTTTTTAGAAGTATGGTTTAATCTTACTCCTGTTATTAAACTGCTTTAAGCTTCTTTCCAAGGATCACAGCCAAATTGAAGGATTTATTTCCTCGCCTGCGCTGTAAAACATTGCTGTCAAACAAAGTAGGCAAAGGCAAGGAAGAGAGATACAGCCCCCTTGTGTTTTCAGTTTATTTGCATTTGTTCATGGCTTCTGAGGTATTTTAAATTCCCAAAGGAGTTTGCTTGTTTTAAACCCTATTATATATAAATTGCTACCTGAATGGGTTTGTAAGAGATCAAAGTAAGTGTCAGCTTAGTAAATAGAAGAGATTTTTTCCTTTCTGAGCTGTGTTATGAAGAGAGATTTATTTATGTTTAGAACTTAACATAGTTGAAAAACAGTGCATTATTAAAATTTGAAAAGTGTCAAAAAGGAAGTGAGTGCTATTTTTTGAGAGATCTCAAATGTTTGAAGTTTGTTGTAGTGAGGTAATTTAATTGATACAAAGCTATTAAGATTCCTTGGAGTTTCTTCTAATTTTCTATTTTAAAAAGGCTTTGTCCTTAAGTGTGTTTGCATTCATAGGAACAAAATTTAGTGTAGAAAGAGATGATTTTGATTTTGTCTACGTCTTTTAAAAAGTGTTTTTGTGAATCATACTAATTTGTTAATGTCACCACTTACTTTGTAGGATGTTTCAGGCCAAAGAAGACGAAACATATGAGGGGATGAAACTAATTTGTATTTACAGATTTATGACTTGGGCTAAAATATTTTGCATCATATATATTCATTACGTGTGAGCTTACCCTGGCAGCTTATTGTTGTGGTCATTATTTAAGAGTTCTTTGGGTATCAAAACGAAGATTTGAACATGCCAAAAATAGCATACGCGTTATGCTTTTTATCATGGAAAGAAAAGTTCTGTACTCTTCCTAGTGAGTACAATCTGTGCACACAGGCTAAATATAAAACCAAGGTGCTAAACCATAGAGAATTCACTCTTTTGCTAGTTATTACTTAGGTTGTGGAGTTGGAATTCTGAATACAGTTGGTTTGGTATGTATTTGTTAAGCTTCAAAGTGCATTTCTTCTATGCTTCCCATTATTATATGGTATTGCCATCTCACGGTAACCCTATATGACGCCCTACAGGGAAGTGGTTGTTTTCATGTGAATTTCTATGGCAATGTAAATATCCATCTGAAAGTTATAAGTTAAAGTTATGCACATATCACACAAGTGATACTTCATCTTTTGGGAGCTGGAACGGACCTCAGTGCCCTGATGGTAGAATATCTTTTCACTTTAACTTCTTAGGAATACTTTTAACTATAGTGTCATTTTACGTACTCCATTTTTTTCTTTAAGGTGCCCAGAAATTTGGCTAATCTGCTGTATATAGTGAGCAGTGATTCCTGTGATCATAATTGCTTTATTTCTCAAGCCCATTCCCCATACATTGGATTACAATTGGCACCACAACATTCACATCCTCCTTGGAATATGAATTTAATTGAAAATAGGGTTGGTGGTTGGTGGTGTAATTAGCTGAGACAGGGTTCCCCTGGAGTGCAGTGGGCTTTGAATCTGTTAGGGTTGTGCTCTTACAACAGGAGAGACACAGGCACCTTGAGCATCCCGTGATGGAGGGAGAGACTGGGATGATGGGACTATAAGCCGAAGAACACCAGTGCCTGCTGGCAACACAGGAAAGTAAGAGAAAAGCATGGAATGGATCCCTTCCTACAGCCTTCAGAGAGAGGAAGGCAGGGGCGGGGAGGAGTAAGTTGAGAGAGGGGGAGAGAGAGAGAGAGAGAGAGAGAGGGAGGGAGGGAGAGGGAGAGAGAGAGAGAGAGAGAGAGGGAGGGAGGGAGAGGGAGAGAGAGAGAAAGAGAGAGAGAAAGAGCAAGAGAGAAAGAGAGAAGCCCTACTGACATTTTGATTTTTGGATTTTCAGTCTCTAGAGCCACAAGAAAGTAGATTTCTGTTGTTAGAAGCCACCTAGTATGTGGGTACTTTGTTACAGCAGCTTTAGGAAAACAATATTCCTACCAGGAAGTAGCTGATAAGAATGTAGTCTTAGAGCTTCTCTATTGCAAGACTGTTCTTGAAGCAAGAATATAACTTCAAAGTTCTCAAAGGGTTAGAGCTACTTGAAGTCGTATAAATGTAGCATATAAAAGAAGTAAATTTATAATAATTCAAGGAATTGCAGCAATAAAGCTGAGTATCTATACTTGGAAAGCATTAGTTTTTAACCGTAGCTTCAGTTTGTTTCTTGTGGAAAAGCTTTTCCATACGGAGGCCCTGTTCCCAGAGATTCTAATTTAGTTGGTTTAGGGTGGAGTCTTCCATTTTAAAACTTCCCTGGAGAATCTGGGAACACACAGCTATGGTTGAGATCCACTCACATGAAACTCTGGCTACACATTGAGATCATTTGGGTAGCTCCATAAATTTTCCAATGCCCGAACCCCAAAGCCAGGGTCTTGTTATTGATCAGAGATACGAATAACTGAAAGAGAACTTTCAAGCTCTTAGCAAATTCTAATGTGCAGTCAAAGTTGAAAAATATTGGTCTAAAGATCATTACATTCCTTTAGATTGCTAAGATACTTCTGCTTCCAAACTTCTTGAGATTTTTATGTTTTGATAACCAGGGAGTGGATGGATTTAGCTTGTCTCCCTGAGACAAAAACAGATTTATTATTTTGTTCTTCCTTCTTCACATGTAATACTTCCCCTGGGACCTTTGAAAAAGGTGGCCCATGAAACGTGAGTAGAGAGTATGTGTGGGTGTGCGGGGTTTAGAGTCCTCAGTGGTATTGTCCCTGAGAGAGGACGGGAGGAGGGGTCGATGAACACAAACTGCCTGGTTTACTTTTTGAAAACTTTTCTTAGGTCCATAATAAGGAAATGAGAATAAAAATATTGGCTGTAAAATTACAGTGGATGAGGGAGTTCTCAGCGAAAAGTGCCATGCAGAAGAAACCGGAAGCAGAGAGGTACTGTGGCCACTGGTGGCTCTTTCAGTGTGAGGGTGACAGAGTGTCCTGAGCCTGTGGCGAGGGGGCTGCCTATGTGTACGTGCTCAGGCATGTACTATACGGATATTCATTTAGGGAATTATTTCCTTGTGTGCTGTAGAAAGGTGAATGTATAATACATTATATACTTTTTTCTTAAATTCTGTTAGCAGTGAACGTATTATGTGACCAGGTCCTACACACTCATTTCTTGCAACTCACCCTGTACTTTTGAAAACTTGTCTTTGAGGTTGTGGCTATGTGTAGCATTGTTGACCAAGCAATATGTTGTATGATGATGTGATGCTAGTGACTAATTTGCACCGTTCCATTTCCTACTCATGACAGTATGTTCTACACATCAGAGTTAATGCACATCTGTTTCATATAGAGGGTTTGGAACGAATTCCAAGGTACTGACTTTCATTTTGTGCTGGTTTTCCTGTCAGGTCTATAGACCTTGCTAGCCTCCTGATAATCATTACTTTGTTTCTTTTTGTCTGTTTGTCCCGATCCCTGCTGCTGATTTGGCTACTACTAAGCTGTTTGAAGGCTGCATGTTCTAGCTAATAATACTATGAAGGGCACTTCATTATTGGTGAAATTCTTATGGATTGGACTTTGCAATGTACACTTTATGGGAATTCTTGAAAGTAAATATTAATCACAGCTATCTGTCATTCATATGTGTCTGGTAAGGAGCATTACATTCTTTCCCATGTAAATCCTCCTATGTCCATTACAGCACCTTTATTTTTTTTGAAAGGAGACTATCATTATCATTGTGGTTTAGAAGTAACCAGTGGTAAATGGCTCACAGACAGCTTTCTGAATAAAAAGTATTCACTTGACATAAACACAGAGACTATTTCATGCCACCAGATGTAGACTTGTGAGAAGACAGGATCAGTGGTCTTGACTGTGCTTGCACCAGCTTCTTAACACAAAGCTGCCCCATCCTGTCAGGATGTGCTCAGTTTCCTAAAAGTGACTCAGATTTATTCTTTATAGCACAGTAGTACTCCACTGTGTATGTGATTCACGTTCTCTTTGTCTATTCATCTGTTGAAGGATGTACGGCTTCCAAGATTTAGGTATTACAGACTGTGCTGCTATAAATGTGGGTATGCATATATTACCATAATAGGATGTCTTTCACGCTATCAGGAAGATACCTAAAGGAAGAATAGCTAGGTGAAATGGAATTTCTACTTTTAGAATGTTCACAGAGATTTTTGTAGTTGTTGCACTAGTTTACTTTTCCACCAGCAATATAGAAGAGTTCCTTTCTCCTGGAAGCCTCCCCAGCATTTGCTGTTATTTGGATTCTTGATGATAGCCATTCTTTCTGTAGTAAGATGGAATCTCAAAGTTGCTTTAATTTGTATTTCTCTGATGGCCAGAGATGTTACATGATTTTTTCCTGTACTTGTTGGCCATTTGTGTGATTTCTTCTGAGAAGTATTCGTGTTAGTTGCCCACTTTTTGATTGGATCTTTTATTTGGGGATTAAGTTTTTTGAGTTCCATTTTATAAATTGTCTCTTCATTCTTTTGGTGTTTCTTTTACTGCACAGAAGCCTTTTAGTTTGATATGATCCCACCTGTTGCTGATTCTTGGTGTTATTTGGGGGGTTCTGTTTAGAAAGCCCTTATCTGTGCCTATGTCTTTAAGAGCTTTTGCTTATTTTGCTTTCCAGCAGATTGTTCTCATATGTATATCTTTGTTCCCTTGTGTAGCCAGTTTTTCCAGCCCCATTTGTTAAAGAGTTTAATTTTATTCCAGGATACACTTTTGACCCCTTTGTCAAAAATCTTATGGTTAAATGTGCATGGGATATCTCTGTAAACTTCACTCTGTTCCATGGTTCACATACCTGTTTTTATCTGTGCTGTTCCATGCTGGTTTTTTGGAATCACTGTAGCTTTGTAATATATTTTGAAGTTAGGTGTTAGGATGCCTCTCCTGCTTTGTCTTTGTTGCCTGGGATTGCTTTTTCTATTCTAGGACCTTTCTGGCTTCATATGAATTTTAGAATTTGTTATTCTAGTTCTTGGGAGGAATGCTGTTGTTATTTTCATTGTGATTGCATTGAATCTCTATATTGGTTTTGGTAGTCTGGCCATCTGGCCAATGTTAGTTCTGCCCGCACAGGAACAGGAGTATCCTCCTGTTTTCTAATGTGTTCTTCAATCTCCTTTTTCAGAATACTATTGTTTTTATTACTGAAGCCTTCCACTTCCTTTATTAGGTTATTTCCTAGATATTTAATTTTTCTTGAAGCTATTGTGAATGATACTATTTTCCTAATTTCTTCCCCAGTGGGTTTATTATTGGTTTCCAGGGGTGCTATCCACTGTGAACAATAGATAAACTAGAGAAAAATCAAGGTAGAAGTAATCAGAGTTGAAATAAACTTTCAAACAAATGGATTTAACAGATACCTACTCAGTATTCCACCAAACAGAAGCAGAATACACATCTTAGGAACACATAGAACTTTCTTTAAAATAGAGCCCATATTAGCCCATAAAGCATTCTTAAATAAATACAAAACTATTGAAATTGCCATACCTATTATCAGATCATAGTGTAATGAAACTACAAATCAGTGGGAAAAGAAACCACAGAAATTATGCAAACACATGGAGATAAATAACACTCTTGAATAATCGATAGATCACAGAAGAAATCAAGGAAAAAATTAGTTCCTAGAATCAAATGATAATGTCAGTACAACATACCAGAACCTATAGGACACAGTGAAAATAGTCCTAAGAGGAAGTTTATAGCTATGAGTGCTCACATTAGAAAAAGACTGAACCCAAATAAATAACCTAGTGATGCATCTGAAGGTTTTAGAAAAACAAGGACAACCCAAATCTAAAACTAACAGGGAAGGAAATTATAAAAAGCAAAGTAGAAATTAATAAAATTGAGACTAAAATAACAATACAAAGAATCAGTGAATTGAAAAGCAGATTCTTTGAAAAAATAAGCAAAATAGACAAACCCTTAGTCTGTCTTACCAAAAGAAGGAAGAAAAAGACCCATATCAGTAAATTAGAAATGAAAAAGGTGAGGCAGGAGGATTGCTGCAAATTTAAACCCAGCCTGGGCTATATAGTTAGCTCAAGTTCAGCCTGGACTACATAACAAGCTCTTGTTTCAAACAAACAAACAAACAAACAAACACAACCAAAAACTGAAAAGAGAAATGAAAGAGGGGAACTCACAATGGACACTCTGAAATTCCAGAAAATTATTAATAACTATTTCAAATACCTACAGAATCCAGAAGAAATCAATAGATTCCTAGATGTATATGAATTACTAAAACTGAGTCAAGAAGATATAAAAATCCTGAAGAATCCATTAATAGGTATTGGAATTGAGGCCGTAATAAATAGTCTTGGAACTAAAATGAGCTCAGGGCTTGATAGATTCATTACTGAATTATTGAAGAAATTCAAGGAAGTTCTAATGCCAGTACTCTTCAATCATTTTAATGAAATTGAAACAGAAGTAGTATTGCCAAAATCATTACTGGAAGCTAGCATTACTATGATTACAAAACTGTACCAACACCCAACTAAAACAGAAAACTATAGGCCAGTCTCTTTAATGAACATAAATGCAAATATCCTGCCAAAATACTGACAAACAGAATGCAACAAATCATTAAAAAGACTATATATCGTGACCCCCATAGGCTTCATCCTAGGAATGCAAGGATGGTTCAACATATGTAAATTAAGGAATGCATTACATAAACAAGAGCAAGGACAAAAATCACATAGTTATCTCAGTAGGCACAGAAAAAGCCTTTGATATTAAACATCCATTTGTGATTAAAATTAAAAAACCCTGAAGAATATAGGGATAGAATGATTTTAATCTATGAAAGTCATTTATGACACACCCATTTCCAGTATCATACTATATGGAGAAAAACTGAAAGGTTTTACTCTAAAATAAGGAACAAAGCAAGGATGTTGTCTTAGTTACTTTCTCATTGCTGAGACATTATACCTAACACCCACAATTCTAAGGAGGAAAGGATTATTTTGGCTTACAGTTTTATTAGAGGAATCAGTCCATAGTTGGCTGGCTCCAAGGCAGGGTGGCATAAGAAAGGAGCAGGGCAGAGGTGGGAGCAGAGAGAGAGCCAGGGGGACACAGAGAGACAGACAGACCAGACAGAGAGACAGAGAGAAAACGAATGATATATCAAGGGAGGAGAGCAGGAGACATAATCTTTCAAGCCTCTGCCTACCTCCCTAACTATACTTCACCTCCCAACATTACGTTTAGCTATAAACTCATCAGTGGACTATAAATACCACCACACCATGATCCCGTCACTTCCCAAAAGCCCCACTGATAGCCTCATGAGGCTTTGCGGGACATCTAGGTACAAACCGTACTAGCTGTTCACTGTCACCACTTCTATTCAGTATAGTACTTAAAAGTTCAGTCAGAGCAAAGAGGCAAGAGAAAACAAGAAACAGGTACAGAAAAGCGAGAAATTTTCCTTATTTGCAGATGACATGATCCTTTATACACAGGACCTCAAAAATTCCATGAAAAGACTCTTTAGAATTAATATACAAATTCATCATGTGGCAGAACTCCCCCCATCCCATCTCTGTGTGTCTCTGTGCCTGTCTCTGTTTCTTGTCCTTTTTCTCTCTTGTGTCTCTTTGCATCTGTCTCTTTTGTTCTTAAAATGAGAAAAGTGTGGGTTTGCTATGAAGTTTAATGCTAATTTTTGCAGATGTGACTATCAATTTTAAATGCTTATTAGTACCAAATCAAACTGATTTTGTGATACCAACTTTTATTATTTTTAGTTTAATTCAAAGCATTTTAAAAAAATTTCTGTGCCTTTTTTTCTACACAGCCTTTACCTGAAACCCTCCAAGATACAGTTTCCTGAACATAGTTTTATATTAGCGATATGGAAGGGGTCTGGTGCTTGATAGTAATGAAACACCATGAGAACTGACAGTTGACTTGTTCAAAATTGTGGGGAAGTTACTGAGTTTAGTATTCCCTTTCCACTCTGTGTATTGATGAAAGATCTAAACGCTTATCTCCTTTCTGTTTCTCCTTGGTTATAAATCTCTGAGAACACGTTTTAGTTTTTTTTTTGTTCTGGCTATAATACTGAGTTTAAAAATCAGAGTGCATTTTAAATCATTGCATTTTGTCAACTTTCATACTGATATCAAGGCCTGAAGTGTGATATATTACTACAGAGGTGCTACAGCGTGTCTAGGGTTTGCCCTGTAGTGAGTACAATATCCATTTTCTATCTTTAGCAGAGCTGTGAAAGGCTCACTGAGGGGGAGAGAGAGCCTGTCTCCATCACTGACAGAGAGTTTTTGCTTTTTCTGCAGTGCTTTGGTTGCATGGATGTTATTTTCATTCATGAGTGCTATAATTTTCAGAATTTATTAAGAACCATTTTATTAAATAAAATTTCTGAAATTGATGCTGAAGGTATATGTCCATGAAAAGATTTTAGTGCATATAAATGTCTCTTTTTTAACCGCATTCCCTGTAAGAATGATCTTCTTTTAAGGCAGCTTGGATTTTTCTTCTTTTCTTTCCCAGCTTGTTAAATTCTTTTAAGACATGACTACAGGCCATGGGATTTCAATCCCCACATAACAAAATGTCATTTTATATTTGATCCCTAAAGATTTTGGCGTTGTTGAGATATTATGACTGCCTGACACATACACTTAGTGTCTGAGCCAGAACGTTGAGTGATGAGGGCAGGAGGGTCAGGGAAGCAAGGACTGGGCTTTGCTCCTGTTGTAGAGGCAGCTGGCAGAGAGGAACAGAGGGTGCAGATGTGGTTTACAGTCTCAACAATTTTGCTTTTGCTGAGATAATAAAGTGTAGATTGTTATCTTAAGTGTTAAAATTGGAAGCATTTTCTGCCATAAAATGAAATTTTCAAGAATAGAATAAATTTTATTGGTTATAGAAGAGATGCAAAGGTAGCTTGCTTACTTGTACTTAAGCATATCTTGTCAGAGCTAAAAGGGTTACAAGGGTATTTTATTAAGTTAAAAGATTATTGTCAGTAAACTTCTTGACAGACAAATCAGATTACATTGATAAACAACATCACTGGAAATTGCTTTTTCTCGGTGATGATTCTATAATTCTATACTGACTTAGGGTGAGTGTACTTAGTATCTAAAGAGAATGACAATGAAATGGAATTCAATTACTTTATGGGTGAAAGTGCTTTTCAGTTTGAAGTCTTCATATATACAGATGGGAGTAAAGACAGATCTTTGAATGGAAAGTTT
This sequence comes from Dinomys branickii, assembly GCA_004027595.1. Classification (NCBI taxonomy): domain Eukaryota; kingdom Metazoa; phylum Chordata; class Mammalia; order Rodentia; family Dinomyidae; genus Dinomys; species Dinomys branickii. The sequence continues at coordinate 11,865 of PVLD010004617.1, forward strand.
GAGAGTGAGTTAATTTTGTTTGGCAAAATCATTTTTAAAAATTTAACCCCCGTACACAAGGCCAATTAGTTTCTTCCTATTTATATTTGATGTGTAATTCATTAAAATTTTGATTTACTTTTATATGTGCTAGTTAGTGAATATTCCTAAATAGCCATAAATAAGACCTTGAGATTTTCTGACTGAGTGACCCTTACACTTATTGTCTAGTGGCTGGCTCAGGTGTCCTCTCTATTGTAGAGCTCTGGACCAAAAAATGTGGACTTCTTTATATATTGTTATAACTAAAATGAAATATTGTCCTGTTCAGGCTTTAATGAAGCATATATGGTGCATATACATTTGGTAAGTTTGTTAGATGAGTAAAGCATGCTAAATTGTTTACATCAGTTAAAAAAACGTGGTGTGGCTTTTAGTTCAACAGATCCTGCTGAATCAGCTATGATAAGGCTAGGGAGCTGCCCAACTATTACAGGGTTGTGAATTCAAACACAATTTTCAGTGAAACAGAAATGTCTAGTAAAACTACATTTGTGAATGATGTTCCCTTCGCTGGGGTTTATTTGTCTTGCTGAAATACATGTGTGGGTTTACTTTGTATACTTCATCAATAGCAGAAATATTCTGTAGACAACTGTGGAAGGAAATGTGTTATGGGTCAGGAAGAATTTGGTGAACACAGGGAGGAATAGAGAGATTTTGAAACCTTTTAAGGAGCAAGAGATTTAGAGATGAAGACCATGTTGAGCAAAAAGTTACTGCTAATTTATAATGTTAAAATGCCAGTGAAGTTTCTCTCATTATGGATAGTGCCTGTATAAGAGTGTATGTGTATATGTGAGTGTGAAATGTATATAAGGGTATGTGTGTACACGTGCAATGAAAATAAAGTGGAAAGCAGTAATTATAAAGGCTTTCAAAAGTTTTCTCATGTCCCCAACTCTGATTCCTCCCATTCTCCCATCAGGATTCAGGAAGGGAGTGTGGAGGTGGCAGGTACACGACGAATCATCCGCTGTCCCATACTGCTCCTACTCTGTGGAATAGTTGAACATGCTTGGTGATAGCTCTGGAACTGTGTCCTTCAAAATTGTCTTGTCCCTTTTGCTCCTCTGGGGATACATAATGACTGACAATGTGAGACCCTCCATTTTCCTGTGGCTTGCTTTGCTGTTTGATCAAGTACTTTGAATTTGGACCATTTGGGATGCATGAGTAAATGAGAGAGAGAGTGTGTGTGTGTGTGTGTGTGTGTGTGTGTGTGAGAGAGAGAGAGAGAGAGAGAGAGAGAGAGAGAGAGAGAGTGAGAGAGTGTATGAGTGAGATTCCTGTCTTCTAACAGTTGCCACCTTGTCTTGGTAAAACACCTTTGCCCCTTTTTCTCTCATTAGAAAGATAATGACCCTCTTTCTGCTATCTTTTGCTTTTTATTGCAGTAGATGACCTGTGTTTATATAGTGTATATTTAGCAAATATATTAAAATAGAATGTAATAAGTGTTGCAAATATGATCAAGAAGAGATCTCATTTTAAATAGAATTGACTTAGCATTCAGAGGATTTTAGACTCCTTCACACTAATCCTGGCCAGAACCATGCCAAATTCTGTGTTATCTGTGTCTGTGTTGATCTTCATCTTTAGATTGCAAAAAGTGTGCAGGAAAGAGCACATATTGCACATGTGCAGATGGATGAACTCTCAGAAGACAAACACACAGATGCAGTATCCATCTAACTGAGTCATAGAATGCGTACCAGCGCCACCTGCCCAGGTCAGCTCTGGTGCCGTCTTGATCACCGAAAACCATGTGTCTCCGAGCACTGCAGGAGGATGCATGTCCTTCACTTTCACTCAGCTGTATTGAGATCCTCCCTTCTTCGTTGCTGTATAATATTCATTTATAGGAATTTATCATAATGCTTACATCATCTAGTTTATCCATTTGACTGTTGATGGACATTTGGGTTGTTTCTGGTTCTTAGCTGTTAGGAATATCCTGTAGTAAACTTTTAAAGCACTTTTTAACACACTATGTACATAGTTTTTCATGGTATGTTTCTAAACGTGGCATTGCTTCATCTTAGGAAATAATTTTCCACTTTATCGGACCTTGCCAAATAGTTTTCCAAAGTGGTTGTGTCGGTTTAGATTCATCCAGTGTGTGTGAGGGTTCAAGGTGCTCCACGTTCTTAGCAGTCTCTGTATTCTTTCTCACGTTTTGCCATACCCGTGGCTGTGTGTTGGGGTCTCATGATTTTAATTAATATCCAGTTGTCAGTGTTGATGTGTTTCACATGTTGATGGCCATTTCTTGGGAAGAACTTCACTTTATTTTTGTCCATTAGAAATACTGGCTTATCCCTTTTTCCTTTTTGTTTTTAAAATTAAACCAACACCTAAATCCAGTATAACATTTGGTAAGGAGGCTAAGACTATGGCAAAGTATTTCAGATAGAAATATTTACTTAGTCACTTGTTTAGCCAGTGCTTATTAAAAATTTCTTGTGTCTGTACCTTTACAATGGTAAAAGAGTAGTGTTTGGTTTAAGGATATTTGCCAGTTTAGTGGAGTATTAGGACAAGTGAAAAGTCATCAAGAATACTTGGTTTTAATTAATTGAGGACTAAAGGAGTAGCCAATGAAAGCACATGCAGGGCTTATCACAGGTTCTGGTTGTTATGTTTTGTGTCTAGATGTCCCCCCAAACCCTTATGTGGTCACAGGGCTTTTGCAGAGGTGGCTGAATCTAGAGTGTGTGATGCTGGGATCAAGTGTGTGTGATTAGTAAATCAGTCCAAGGATTGGTTTGGCATAGGTCTGGCTAGGATTAGAGTGAGTGCTACATCTGCCCTAGGGCAAGTAGCCTCAACACAATATAAGGGGCAGAAAGAGTCTTGTCTCCCTTGCCTGTTGCTTTTGCTGTCTTATGCCCCCACAAACTGTTTCTCCTCTGTGACGCTCCTCTGCCTTGCCACCCTGCCTTGGAGCCAGCTGATTATGGACTGAAACCTCTACAAACTGGAGCTAAATAAATATTTCCTCCTTTAATTTTTGGTGTTGGGTATTTTGTCTCAGCAATAAGAGAAAAGTAACTAAGACCCCTTGAGAGGAAAAAGAGCACAGACTTTAATGAAAAGAAGCCAAATTCTTGTAGAGGGAACAGTACATACTATAAATTACCATGTTTGACAGGTTATAATGTCTGGAGAGAGAAAGGGTGTATCTGAAAATCCATAGGCATTGTTATTTTAAGTCTTGAAGTATTGTTATTTACCGAGCACCTCTTGCATGCCAACTCTGTGGAAGTCAGGGGACACTATGGTAGATAAAAGTAATGACTGCAATGATAATGGTAAGCACCACCCTTTATTGAGTGTTTACTGTGTGCTGCGCACTGTGCCAAATACTTGACCTACATTATTTTGTTGACTTTCCATAGCCAGTTCATGGCATAGTCACTGTTAGTACTCTTTTATATTTGAGGTTATGGATTGTAGAGCGGCTGGGTATCTTCAGTAAGTCCTGCAATACCTTTGTGCTCATTGATTCTATAATCTAGTGAGTTTAGAAATGGCACAATGAATAACATGTATAAACTGTAAATGTATTGAGGATTATGGAATCAAATTAGATGTGGGTTTCTACATGGTAACAGTACATAAGACACTAGAAGAGATATGAATAAACATTTTTAGCATTCTTTTAAAATTTCATATTTTCATAATATAGAGTATACTGCATATATTACATATTATACATAGTACTACATGTAATTATTATATGTAAACATACTTGTATCCAATTATGATGATTAAAAGGCAATTAAGTATGGAGGTTATTGAGCATAGAACTTGGATTTTAAATTCTCAGGTTTTATTACCTTTAAAAAACAATATTGTCAAGTGTTCTGGGCCCAGCACTGAGCTTGTACTGGAAGTTTAATGACAAGTGAGATAACCCAGGCTAAATTTAATAAGTGGGGCTCCTAAGAGCTGGTTTGCAGTTCTAGGGGAGCGGGATAGAAACTCCCCAAGAAATAAAACCTTCTCTTATTCTTTGTAAAATTTGCATTTAGTTTCTGTGAGTACTTGTTTGCAGTGCGCGATTACGTGCATGAGGAGTATGCGTGAGTGTGGAGCGCATCTCCGTTCTTTCCGTGCCTCCTTCTGCTCCCTGCGTTTGGTTCCTGACACCACTGCTTGCTCTTTGGCCATAATTCTTAATCTCACAACTACTTGGAAGAATACTGTCATAAGCCTGTATTCTGATCATTTCAAAGTCTGATCATCCTGTAACAGAAAAGGTATTCAGATTTGCCTTTAGTCTTCTTCCTGAAGTTTTGATCTACTGTGAACACTAACAGAAAAAACACATTATTTTCACACTGAGACCTTGTAAAGTACATACTTCTGGTCCTGCCAAAAAATTTTTGGATTGGACTGAAGGTACTGGAACTAGGAGGTTACAATCGAAATGTCAGCAAATATAACTTTGATGATTGCAGTTGATGCTACGGGAATGTTAAATATACCTGTTAACTACATTTTTTCTTTTCAGTCTTATAAATTTTAATATACACTCTACTTTCCCAGCCACATTTCCTATATCAGTAGTCCCTTGTGACAATCTCATCTTTGAATACAAACTATTATTGTTCAATATTTCAGTTTTGATAATAGGTTTTATTCTATACATAACAGCCTTGGTACCCTACACTGCAGCCAGCATAACTTTACCTTTTGCAGGAACCAGAGTGCTTTACATTCCAAATGGCAATCTTCATGTTTTATTCATTACCGATAAACAAATGCAGAACACTCAATGAAACCTGTTTATTAGTGTGGACTGGGAAATCTGTTAGTGGAATGTCCTCTGCTGGGAAGATAGATGTACCTGAACTGCTGAAATACAATGTTCTGGGGCCTTCTAGAACATGTTGACAATACAAGTTGTAGTTAAATAGTTTAAATAGCTCACAGTGGACTAGAACTCTAAATTATGGAAAAATCTCTGAAAGTCATATTTTTTCAGTGCTGTTATAAAAGATTCTTGTCATTTTTGAGACTTACCCCCTAGCATACTTCTCAAACTTTTCCACAGGACAAAAAATAATTACAATTATGTGGTTGACAGTAGCCTATTGTGAACAGGGAATTTATTCTGGGTCTCTAGTTACTTTAAATCAGGTGATTTTAAAATTCACAATATGTTGTTTATTTTAATATCATTTTTAAAAAAATTAAAAGTGGGAAGCTAATGTTTCCATAAGAAGCACCATGTTTTATCCTGTCAGTTTATGTTTCTCTTGGCATACCATTGCCAGGAACCAAATAAATCTGGGGTTCCTATAGTTTGTAATTTTTTGATCATCCTAGATATTTGAAATTGAAGATCACAGTCATACAACACATATCAAATAGCTGATGTATAAATATATTTTAGGTCAATAGAGCAGTTTAAACTAACTTAGCTCATATTTTAAAACTTAGGAGATTTCATAGCAAGGTGCTGAGTTCTCATTTGGATGCAACTCCGGGGCTGTGGGGAGTGACATACCAGGGCACACTGACTGACCGTGACACTCTCTGCCTCACCTTGGCTTACTTTCGCTGTGCAGTGCGCTCCTTTGTTGCAGCTTCCTACCTCCTATGAGCATTTAAATTTGTTGCCCCTCAGGTAAATGAGCCCAGGGCTTCCCAGTGGGTGTAGTGTGTGTTACAGATATGCTAAGGTGCTGCAAATAAAGTTGGGAAGCAGTAGTCCACCTTGTGGTAATTGTACCATGGCCTAGCATCTCTAGGCTGTCCCAAGATTGGGGAGCCAGGAGATGCTTTTATGTGGGAGCTTGTCCTGAGTTTATTCCAAGCGGTGGAGAACTGTCAGCTCTTAGGCCTTCTACAGACGTAGAAGTAAATCCACGTATTCCTCATGAAGTAAGTCCTCTCTCTGCTGTTGGAGGTTTTTTTGATGCATCAGAATTTCAGTGTCCCCTGAGCACTGCCCTATTTATGTGACCTTGTAGTCCTGATGACAGCACTCCCATAGTTTGGGTGCCCTCTCCAAATGGTAGAGATATTTGGTAAGGGTCGTATGTTTGAAAGCATTGTCTCTGTGTATAACTCATGAACAAAACAATTACTGATTAGGATTATGATATGTGGGGTTTTTTTAAAGGTATTGTTGTCTATGAAAGAGCTGAAGAGCTATGCAGTTCCTTAAATGTACAATGAACTCTTTTATGACTTTTACACATCATGAGAATTCTAAACTCTTAATAAAATTTGTTTATTTAGAGGAATGCCTCAGGAGAAATGTACAAGGAGCCGCAGACACAGAATAAAAATGTTATTGTCGATATGTTTGACATTTAGAAATTGGTATTGTTTGGCCTGAGTTTCCAAATGGTGCTGTAACGTAATATTCTTGTCTGTGTTCAGCTTAATGATGTATGTTGTCCAGTGCATTTCCCATCAGCAGTGGATTAGCTGTGTGATGCAAAATAGGTTACATTTCATTTTATCAATTGGAATACAGCTATGCTTCAGCCGGAACATGGACTTGGGAGTGGATACTGGGTTCTGTTTCTGTTCCTCTGAGACTCATTTAGTCTTAATAGGCTATGAGGATTATGGAAAACCCTTGACACTTCTGTTTAGGCGTGGCTTGCATGAATGACTGTGCTTCAGAAGACACACACACTTCTGAGATCATTTCTCAAGAGTTTCAATCAACTGAAGATTTGATAATTCGGAAGATAAAGATCAAGTGCAAGCAGGAATCAAATACCTTCTATACAATTAGAGCTTGCCAAGGAATGGAATTTTATGCTAAATGAGCAGTACACATTGTGATACACTTACATCAAAATATGTTAGATGCTAGTTTAAACAAGGAAACAGGTCTTTTGAAAATTATTGGATAAAGCACACACATCATTAAGGTCTACGTAAAATAAGTAAAAAGGCTGGAAAAGTTTCCAGTGTGTTGTAAAAGGGTACAAGGTTTCAAATGTGGGACTTTGACCAGGACTGTCCCATAAAATGTCAAGCCACATAAATAACTTTAAAGGTCCTAATCACTATACTAAAAGGTTAAAAAACATAGTGGATATTAATTTTAACACTAGTATATTTAATTTTTTTTCTACAAAATCTTCAATATCTTTATATCAACATGTGCTTTATGGTATGCAGAAATCCTTATTTTTAACTAGACTAGAGGTAAATATTGGAAAGAGGAGGAAGGAGTTTAAGTGTTTATAGTGAATGAATAATTAAAGTATCATGAAAGTAATCAAGGTGTGGATTTCCTAATGATTAATAGGCATAACGATATTAAAGAGCAATAGGTAGACCTCACTGAAAATAAAAGTCTAACCCCAGAATAAACTTTTGAGATCATTGTGCATGCATTTCAATGAGTTGAAGATTGATAATCTGGTGAGATAAAAATCAGGTACCAGCAAGAATCAAATACATTCTGTACAATTCTAGCTCTCCAAGGAAAGGAAGACTGTGCTAAATTAACAGTACAGGTAGTGATGCATTTATACATTTTTAAAAATAGTAAAACATCTTGAGTAGGCATTCTGGATGATGGCTTTTCTAAATAATCTTTTACTCCTGTGTGTTTTAGTTTATTTGAATCATATTACTGTGAAAATTTGTAAATCAGTCTTTTGTTGCCCTTTTCTCTGTGAAAGGAGAGTGTGATGTGTTGATGTATGTTTTCTGGAAATCTGATTGTCTTTAGGGACTGTGTATAATTTAAGATGAGGAGAGACTCTTGAGGCTTTTTGCTGATCTTCTTGGGCACAAACAGCTTTTGTGGCCTCATAGTATTGCTTAGTTCTGTGTCTCAAAAAATACAATATATTTATTGATAAGAAAAATAATAATAGTGACTATTCCCGTCAAATATCCTTTGCAAATTGCATTTGTTATGTCTTTCAAACACAACAAAGATACTGCCACACAGGCATTGTTTTAGCAACCTCATGGATGTGGACAAACTCAACTTTAGAGATCCTGTGACTAAGCCAGACCTACATAACTTGGCAAAAAAGTGGAATTTGAATTTAGGACTATGGAGTGTCAAGTCTGACCCAACATCAGGTTGATAAAGTGACTGAAGGACACATAACCTACTCTGATGAACCCTGTAATTATTGTTCAGTGTCTTGGGTTTGCTTCTTTGTGAACTGAGTCTGTAGCTTCAGGCTAGGAATCGGTGGGTGTGCCTGTGTGTTAGGGGTGCTCTTGGCTCATGTCTCTGAGAAAAGCTACATGACAAATACAGTGCTCCACACTGTTACACTTGAATTTAGACTGCTTCAGTTCAGCAAATGCACTTAGAGATGTGCTGTCCAAACAACAACAGGATTATCTGCCATGGCTCATGGGGGACAGCCTGTGACTCCTCGGTGACTGCCTGGATCCAGACTCTTGCTGCAGTGACAGTTTCATGCATTTTTGTGCTGCCACACCATTTTGTGCTGTGAAGCACCAGAGACCTGCCACGTACCTGCCACACATGCTGTCCATGCTTCCAGAACACACCAGCAGCAACCAGTCACTTCAAGTACACCTGGCTGGAGCTGTTAAATCCCCCCCTTATCTGTCTTCTTACCTCTCTTTGCGCTTTGATTCATTCTGGCTGACACTGCAATGCCTTACCCCCCACCTTGTGCACAACCCATGGCCTTGGGAAAAAGCACAGTGGTAGTATGTCTTTTGGAATCAGACAAAAGTGAGTTCAAGTCCCAGCTGTCCAGTTAGTTCTGTAGCCACCAAACTGTGTATTCCTTCATTTGTGAAGCAGAGGTTAATACCCTTTCTCCATAAGGTTACCAGGAGGATTACTTAAGATAACGCGTGTGAAGATCTACCATCTGCACAGCACATTCTTGATTCATGGATTGTGTTTTTACTGCAGAGATGCTACTGTAAATAACACACTTCTTTAAATTATATAAGACAAAGTGACAGATACATTTCTGAGCACTCCAAGTGGCTGTGGTAAAACTGCAGGGAACGGGATTATTTACAGTCGCAGATAAACTGTGTTATAATGCTGTGCTTTACTGAACAGTGCTTAGAAAAGAAATCCCCTTTGCTCACCTTCAGAATTCTCGAAGGCCTTGAGTACATCTTTTGCCATCTCCAGAGGATCATTCAACTACTGCTGTATCCACAGGTTTAGCTGTGAAATAGTGAAAACATTTCAGTCCACAGCCCTCATTTTTACGTCCTAAGAATTTCTGTTCACAATGCTGTATAGTTAAAGTCCAGAGGAATGTGAGTTGCAGTTCACAGCTAACATAATAGTTAGCCATTTTATCACTTCCCAGAGCAGGTTAGGAGCTTCTGGGAACGAGAACTTTGGTTAAATTTCATGAGTTCATCAATGTAGATTAGGACTCACTCTGAACCAGTGCTATTACATATTCCTTATGTAGACTTGAACATTTTTAGCATGTTGGCTTCCTAGGATCCTCAGCTTTATAAATGGAGAGGATGTGAAGATCCTTAACCCTTCAACTTCATAGATGAGTACCTGTGGCCCGGAAAATTTAACTTGGCAGCAGGCATATCATGTTTAATGGCTGTACCATAATGTAATTAAAGAAGGATAGTTACATTGTTTTCTTCATCTAATTAGACACCTCTCTCCAATCAAATAGTACCTAGTAATAACTACAGTAATTCAGCATAGTACTAACAGAAATCTCCCAAAACTGTATCCAATAACTCGTATGCATTAAACACTATTGGTAAAAGGATTTTTGGTGAGAGCTGGAGTACTGCATGTGTTTTGGGGTGCCTGTTCTTTTGTGACTTGTCAACTGGTTGCTCCCTGAGTGACAGCTAACTTTGGAGTTAGTCTTCAAGAAAAGAACAAAATTGAGAGATGTATACTGTCATATACAGAAGTCTATTACAAATTTATCATGATTACAACATTTTGAAACCAATACACAAGTGTAAATAAATGGATGAATATACTCTCACATAGCTGGGATTGTGGCCACTCTCTTGTGATACAGGTGGCACACTGACTTGCACTTAATAAAGCACAGCCTAAGGTGGGTGTGGTGGTGCATGCCTGAAATTCCAGTCCTCAAGAGGCTGAGGGAGGAAACTGCCTGGAGTGTCAGGCCAGCCTGGGCTACCCAGTGAGTTCAAGACCAGCCTGAAAAACACAGCAAGATCTTTTCTCCAAAAACAAACAGATAAGAACAGCAAAAACTCAACAATGGCAACAAATCAAAACCTTTTCAGTAAATGGTGCTTGGACAACTGAATATCTTATGGGAGAAAAAAATGTCCATATTCACCTCTACCTCTCACACAGCACACAAAAATGTTTGATGTATATATTACATAAAAGTTTAATCAGAGTTTCTAGAAAAATATAGGAGAATATCTCCATGATCTCATAACAAGTGAAGTGTTACACTGTATTTTGCTGCTTACTAGGCCAATTATATTTCCACATCGGAAATTAAGACTAATAATTACACCTACCTCACAAAGCTATAAGGAATAACACAAATTAATATATGATAAAATGTTTGGTATAGTCCTATCACCTAGGGAATTTGTGTTAAGTATTGGCTGGTGCTAGGGACCCTGTGACCTCTGCTACTTTTATTGTGGAAAATTAAAAGCACTCCATGCAGAGAATGATTTGAAGTCAGTTCTTTGGCTCACAGCTTCCCTTCTCCCCATTCCCTCCCCTCTGCTCCCCTCCCCTCCCCTCCCCTCCCCTCCCCTCTCTTCCCCTCTCTTCCCCTCTCTTCCCCTCCCCTACAGTTCCTAGCGTATACCTAGCCATCTTCAGCAATAAAGCTGGAGAGCTTGAAGCATTCTCTTAAAACTTAGTGTCTTCTCAATGATAATATATTTAAACTCAATTATAAAAATACTTTCCCTATACTTACTAGGGAAATACATGTGAACATTTAATCTGCTTATTCTCAATACTGACTTGATCAATTTATTTTAGTTATGAGTATTCCTTAAATATTAGAGCAGAAGCTGGGCAAGGTGTAATCTCAGCACTCAGGAAGCTGAGGCAGAAGGATCACTATTAGTTGGAAGCCCACCTGGGCTATAGAGTGAGTTCGAGGCCACCCTGGAGTACATAGTGAGACTGTCTTAATTGCTTCCCCCGAGGTAGAAAAGGTTTATTTGGGTTTTTTTGACTTACAGGCCTGAACTTGATATTAATAGTTATATATGTATATCTTTACAAAGGTTTCTCAGCCTGTAGCTGAGCAATTTTTTCTTATTAACTCCATACATAATTATTACACATTTGATAATTTTAATGCATGTGCCCAGTGGATACCAATCAGGTTAGAATTGTTAGCCTTCCATCTCTTCAACTTTTATCATTATTTCTGTGTTCATTTCCTGTTGCTATAAGAAAATACCTGAGACTGGTTTATTTGTAAGGAAACAAGTTTTGTTTGGCTCACAATTTTGGAGACTGAAGAACATGGTCCTGACATCTGCTTAGCCCTGGTCAGGCCACTGGTGGCTATGTCCTGGCAGATGGCATCCTGCAAGGAGTGTGTGCGAGGGGAGATCACACATTGAGGAGAAGAGATCACACAGTGAGAGGGGGGACCAGAGAGTGTGGGATGGACCAGACTTGCTCAATTTTAATGTCTTCTTTCTAGGCAACTAAAAGGGATTCATGAAAACTATACTAGTTCCTTCAAGGGCAGCCTCTCCAGTGACCCCATCAAATTGCATAAGGCTGGTTCCTGGCATACAGGTGATTCATGAAAGAATAACAGGATACATTTACCATGTAATACGTAGCATAGTTGTAAATTAGTGACTCTAATCATCTGCTCTCAGCTGATGGAGTATATTTGCGTTGTTTTCTCTAATTTCAGTATTTGTCAGTTTGTAAGGGAGTCTTTTTTGGCTCTTACATAAATAAGAATCAATATGTTGTTTCTCATTCTCAGAAAGTACTATTTTGCTTTTGTGGTGTTATTCAGTTACAAGAGAATGATGTTTAATAGCAGTCCATCTGACAGTCTATTAATTTTCTCATCATTAAAGTAATTGAAAAAATAAAAAAAGAGTAATTGCTTATGATAATATATTTATTAGCATAGCCAGCTTTGTGGGCCAGGTTTTGAGCTATATAAGACAAGGATAGTGATGCTTAAGTACACACACCGGAGTAATGATTTCAGTCAAAACTACTGTCCGGTAAGGCATTCAGTAATGCATAAGATAGTGATTAAAAGTATCAGAATAAAACCTCCTTTTCTCTACCAAATGTCAAAATGTCAGTAAAACAAATTAGTTAGTTCTTTGAGACATCTTTCGAACTGTGTGGTAAAAATCTACCTTCATTAAAACTTATTTGGGTTCAGATGTGTGAAGAGACTGAACATACAATATCCTAAAAATACTTTGATATTTTCTAGCTATTGCTAAGTATTTTGAGAATGCAAATTTCATTTAAATGTCAACTGTAATTAAGCCTGTGCCATTTGTTTTTCTACTCAGGTTTTACAGTTTGATGAAATGTTTCTTCCACAATTTAATAAATATTTGCTGTGTTTCACATTAATTCATTCAAAAGGGATAAGAACAACGTATTTTAATCACTATTGTTGCGATGGACTAGAAAATAAATTTATTCTCTAACCAAATTGTGCCCTATGCATTTGAATTGGATTTATCTTACTTAGCATTGTCAGATTAAGCATACAGGCAATAGTTAATAGGAAAGCCAAATATGTGTGCTGCATTCTGAATAAGGCGAGTTATTTTTTCCAATGTGTCCTAGATCTTTAATGTATAAAGTTTTAGATGCCATGTAATCTATCTTGGCCAACTATGCTGAGAGAACACCTATTAAATGTGAAGTAGTGGATAAACCATGAGTGTGTGAAGAAAATATTTTCAGTGGGTACATAATATATGTGTTTATGATGATTTGGTTTTAAAATTTTACTTTTTTCTTTTCTTTGCTTTCCTTTTATTTTCTTCTTCTTCCCTCCTTCCTTCCTTCCCTCCCTGCCTCCCTCCATTTCTTCCTTCCTTGCTTCATTCCTTCCTTCCATCTCTTTCTTTTTTTTCTTTCTTTTTTTTTGGAGGGGTACCAGGAATCCAACTTAGACCTTGTACTTGCCAAGCAGGCACTATGGGGCTGAGCTACCTCCCCAGCCCAATTTTGTTTACTTTCTTAGGAATAAATCTCACAATCATATTTATACTTAATATAGTTTCTAAATGAATGGGAAATTAATTCATAGCTGCTCACTTTATTCTTCCCTCCTCCTCATCACTTCTTAAAGACACAGTTTTAACATCTGTGGCATGATGGTTGAAAACACTTCTTGATAGATCAGGATTAAGAGAAGGACTTTAGTGCTCCTTGTCAGGCGTTGCAAATGTGCATATGGCCAAGGTTTTTTTTTTTTGCAAAATGTAGTAGTATATGCTTATATTTTGCTACAACTTCCATCACATAAATTAGACATACAAAGGCAAAATTTAATCATCTTGTCAATCCTTCACAGTACAAATCACGTTTTTGAGTATGCAGTCCTGATAAAATGGCAATTATACTTGAGTATAAGCATAGCATAAATTACTTTTCAGACTGTTCAGCTGAGCACAATATATGTAAAAGAAATGCTTAATTCATTTGCTATGGTTACTTTCTTTTAAAAGTTTGTTTGTTCGCTCGGTGTGCAGAATGCTGCCATGGAATGGACGCAGGCTGAAGGCAGATTAAAGGAGCAGCATGTGCGTTGGCGAGGTCTTGCTCTTCCTCCTGACCCGGACACGGGCTGTTTATTCAGCCAGCTCTGTCCTTAAATGACTGCTCAAGCTTCCACGCAGACTTTATTTCTAGAGGGGCTTAATTCCTAACTTTTTGTCTTCATTATTACTGGCTTTTTTTTTCTAACAGTGAAGAATCCTGACATGTAAGCACAATTTCAAGGACACATAAAACTGGAAATAGGGAAGGAGAGTTTACAAATGGTGAATTTTCAGGGGCTTTCTCTGCTGTTAGAATTCTCTGGGGAGCATTTTTCAGTACAGGTTATTAATAACCTTTGACTTCTTTTTCTCATAATTCAGTTAGCTCTTGTATCTTTGAGTTTGCTTAATAAATAAATAATAAACACCATGCTATGAGATTATAATGTAGAGATATTATTTCCTCTATGTGCACAGGGCTTTTTTATAAAAAACACACAATCATGGTAGAAGGTCTGGAAGGGAAACTTTGCCTAAGGTAGGTCAGAGCTTCCTTTTATTTCTCAGGATTAAGAGGAAGAGGAATTTGTATATTTGATTATAAATATAAAGAATAGGAGTGGGACTGACATATTGAGTACCTAATACAGACCAGAATGTCTGGTGCACACGTTATAAACATTCTCATTTTCAGAACTGTTACTTAAAACAGAAAGGCGGCATATATGGTACAAAATGAACAAAGGAGAGAAAGGTACGTTTACTCGTAACTGCCTTGGCTCCATTGTTAAGGTTTCTGTTCATTCTGTCCGGTTCTCATACCTGGACCTTTCTCATGAAGCCTGTCTCATGTTATGGAGCATTCTGTTTATTCTTGTGAGATCCTGAAATTGTGGGTCCTGCGGCACTGCTGAAGTTTGTGTACTGCCACCTAGTTTGCCTGAGGAGATACAGAAGAGGGGGTAAAATTTTATTCATGGGTTTTTGTTGGAGGAAGGGCTAGAAAGTTAGAAAGTAGGCATGTACTTGCAAAATATGTCCAGGAAATTATCTGTAGTGATCTTTTTTGACTTACAATATAGAACAGTTCTACCCAAATAGAAAGTATTGTTCTCTCCTATTATTAGAGGCATCTCTGTTCGCACAGGGGTTTTCTAATTTATTGCTTGGGCTTTAAAAAAGAACTCTATGCAAAATGACATTTGTCCAGTGGAAATACGTGTGTCTTTTTTCATCAGCAAGGTGTGTCACGATGTACAAATTTGGAGGAGATACAGTACGTGTCACCTGTCACCTAGCAACAAACATTCCGCTTTATATCTTTAGAGTCCCTTCACTTGAAGTCAAAGTAGCTGTGAAAACATAGCACTTAAATTTGCATTTATCTCCAGAAATATTTAGAGTAACCTTCAAATATTTTTAGTTCCCAAGATAATTTACTGTGACAGATGAAACAGAAATAACTTTAAATGAAACAAGAATCAGCTTACATGGTAAGAACCTTGAGATGCACAGCAGGGCAAACTTGGAATTCTTATATAATACCCCAAACTTAGATGCATAAAGCTCACATGTCAGTTCCCCCATCAGCTTTTAAAGTTATGGTTACTAAATTGAACATGTATATAAACCTTCATTACTTTTTTGCTTTTAAAAGTAGTGGAAAACACAATCACAACCAATGAAGTAGTGATTTGTAAACTTGAATCTGATAGACAGTATTGCAAGTGAGATTACTGCACCAGCACCAGAATTTAATTTACTTGAAACAGAACAACTACGTTACCTTTGGGGAGAGAATGGAATGCCCTGACTAGTCAGATGTCTACAAACATGTGCAAAATGTGTTTCTGTGTCTGCATTTAAGGGCCCATACAGGGATTTTGAGAGGCATTAGCAACAAGTATACTTTTTGGTCCTGAGACATTTAAATGTATTAAACTAACCTTTACTGATTGAGAACCTAAGAGATCATTAAAGAGTTGGTCAAGAGTGAACAACCTGGAACTGCAGGGTAATGTCTGTTCTCTGGAGTTATTCCAGAGTAGTTCCTTATTTGCTAAAGTGGATTGTATCTGCTCCCATTACGGCCAAGGTCATTTCTGTTGCCCAGATTGTGCTCTCTGCATTATAGAGAAAGCTGGGCGATCATGTGTGGGAATTTTAAAAGAATCAAAAGAGAAAATCAAGATCTTAGAAAACCATTTTCTTCCTGTAGCTGCTAAAGAGAAACAAGTATAATTTTTCCACCCTTTCGTAAAACACCAAAGTTTACCCATGTTTCTAGGTAGCACTATTTTTTAAAGCAAATTTAACGTTTTTCCCAGAATATAAGTTGATGCCTATTCTTATTTCTCATTTTTTGGTACTAAAATAGGTGTCTAAGTTTTGGCTGCCCTGCACCTAATGGCAATGGGAGTACTCTGTAAAGCAGGAAACTGAGGACCTCAGCCACGTGTAGTGATCATTTTGGTGGGGACGCTGGCCTTTGAAATACTTGTGCTTTGGGGGCATATTTGCATATTTGATGGGACAAAGCAAATTTAATTCAGAAATTGATAACATTGTTAGTGGAAATACATAGTTTTCCTATATCGCTGTTTGGCCTTTATAAAGATTTTAGGGAAAACTAAAAACCCTTTAGTGTGAATGAAATTTCTTTTCTTCTATCATTTGACCACCTCTTAGGAAAATCTCTTCTGTTTTTCCTCTTAGGTAGCTTAGCCATTGATTAAAGAGTGGCAATTCTTACATGTGTGACATTTACCATTTTACAGGTTGTTATGTTACTTAGAATAGGCAGAAGAGACAGACAGAATTATTGTTCCTGCTTCTGTGGAGTAAATTGGACTGAGTGATGTGTAATGAACTAAGGTTCACAGGCAGTGGCTGGCAGAGGTAAGACGGGAGAACAGGTCTTCTCAACTCTCACCCATGTCTTTGTTTCCTTACCTTGGTTTGTGGTGCTCAGAGCGTGGTACTGGGGACTAAAGAGCAAGTGGTGGATTTTGAACACTTTTAGCAGTTTAAATTGATGGAAAAGCTAGTGTTATACCAGGCCCTCTCTTATATAGACGTATACATTTAAATTACAGGTGATTACAAGACCACTTGTTAAGATAAACCATGAAGATCCATGCAGTAAAACTTGGAACTGAAATAGCAGTTTTCAAAGGATCCTGGCATTCACTAACTTACATTGGGTATACAATGTATCTCTGATCACTATGATCATTGGGAAGTGGATCTTAAATAATTCATGTACTGGACTCACTGAACTACTTTCAGAACAAATGATAGCACTAGGATAATTTTTGAATCCAAAAATGTGTAATACCATGTTATTTAGAGTTCACATAATTTAATGTTTATTGCAGTCTGCAAACCTAAAAGTATAGATCATGTAATTAAAGTCTAAATTACTTAGGTAAAATGTATCTACATCATTTATGTGGAAGGGAGTTTTCTTTATTTGATTTTTCTTGCTTCCCATGGTTAACTTCTTTCTTTCATGACATTTACTGGTCTCTTAAAATTTGCTACCATAGGGCCTCTGCTGTGTATCGGGATGTAAAGAGGAGAATGGCCCTGTGGTGGCGCTCTGGCCTCTCCTGTGGGAGGAGACAGTGCATCCATACAGCTGAGCAGAGTAGAGTCAGTGGAGGTGGCACTGAGGAGTGAATGGTGGCTGACACCTGTGCGGTGCTGGGCCCTCCTTTCCCCTCCCAATTAGAGCTCTCTGCATCTGTCCGGAGAAGGCCTCTCTTCTGGGTGCACAGATGTCATCCAGACTGGCAGAGGATTCGTGTGGATGAATATTTATCATATTGGTAGTCAAAATCATAAATGACTAGACCAAAGTGAGGGAGTAGCTAATGATGTGTTGCTGCAATGGAATGTTGAAATTTTGGATGGAGCATTGATACTTTTACCATGAAGACAAAATACTTGTAGTACTCTTGCCCCTTTGTATCTGCAGAGGGTTGGGTACAGGCACGCCTATGGATACCACAATCCAGAACGCTGAATCTTTGATAGTATGTGAATTGTATTCACAGAGAACCTATGCACATCTTCCTATGGGCTTTAAACCACCTCTAAATTACTTATACTATATCAATGCTGGGTAAATAGGCATTATGCTGCATTGTTCAGAGGAAAATGACAAGAGAAATTTTGTACATGTTCACTGTAGATGCAATTTTTTTCTTTGAACATTTTTGACCCATGGTTGTGAATCCCACAGATGGGCAACTGGAAGATATGGAAGGCTCACTGTGTGTTAATGTATGAAAAAAACTCAGAGAACTACATTTTGAAGTGTAACAAGGCAGAATGTAAGATTGAAACCAGCTTTGAAGTACAGTGTACCTTGTTCTAAGATGTAGGATCTGATCTGGTTAGATATATTTTGAAGGCTAGAAAAGACAAGATGTGCTTGGTGAGAAAAGTAGAGTTAAATGACTTTAAAAATTTTGGAAGGTAACTCTTATTATGGTTTCACATATAAAACAATTATATTTTGTGTTTTAAGAGAATAATTGTTATCCTTTTAATACACAAATGTTGCATTGGGTTTTTGTTTTAGCAATATTTCTAGTTGTAGTAGTAGTAAAAACTGTAATACATATTAAAGGATACGTTTTGAGAAGAGCGAGAGAAATACTTAAAATTCTAATAAAATTAAGGGCCAGATCATGTCCCAGGCCAACCCAGTGGGTAATGTGATCTCTGCCATATTTCACCAAGGCCTTTATGAGTCCGTTCCTGTTCTGCCCGTATGTGTGGGTCTGCGTGCCCAGGAACCCAGCTCCGTTGCTCCCGTCACAGGCGTTGGCACGGAATGGGTGTGGCCCCTCTTCAGTGTAATTTCAAACCAAAAAAGAAAAAGGCATCTGTGCCTAATAAGCTGGCTCAACTGCATGCCAAGGAAAATTTGCCTCATGAAATGGAAATTCTGAAGCAAGTTACATAATGCTGAGCAAATAAATAGAAAGACTCTTAAGATACTGTATATCCACATGGGGCAAATGGTCTATTGTAATCAGAATTTTCCAAACCAGTATTAGTAAATTACATCTGGTGAAATCCAAGTGACCCTAGAGATGTGGGAGCTTTTATAAATCACATAAACACTTACTTTAATTTTTATTTGTTTAACTTTTAAGAAGTAACAAGGGAACTTTATTCATTTTTCAAAAACTTACTTTAGTATTAGCCAACGTTGAGTCATGGAAATTTGTTTTAATTACTTGAGACTTTTGTATCAGTTGCAAAGAGAAAAATGTTCCTCAGAAAAACATAATTTCTTTAAAATTTCTTAATTGCTAAGAATAACGGAGTTATACTCCATCTTGAATGTTTGTGTGTGCTCTTCCATACATGAAATTCACGCAGAAGCCAAATTTTACCCTTTTCACTCAGCTTTCTCTGTTGTACCCCTCAACGCCTTTGATTCTCACTCATCTTTGTCTAGGACTTTATCATCTTACGTTCAAGGTATTGTCATGGTGTCATAGCTGGCCTGGTTCCTCTGTTCCCTCATTTCTCCATTTTATGATTACATGGCCAATAGGTAGCTGGGTGTGGAGTGTACACTTGTGATTCCAGCACTCATTGGGATGCTGAGGCAGGAGGATTGTCCTGGGTTTGAGGTAAACTTGGGTACATAGTGAGTTACAGGCCAGCCTGAACTGCATATTGAAATCCTGTGTCCAAGTAATAAAACAAAACCTAAAAAAAGGGCAAATAAAAAACAAGCAAAAGACATTCCTCAACTATTTCTTTATCATATCATTTCATTACTTAAGAACTTAAATAACCACAGGACTGAGACGTGGGTTTTTCTCCTTAGAAGATTTATTGTCTGGTTGGAGAACTTACTCTTATTGTGTCTTTTGCTCTGCTTCTCTTACAGGATCAATGTGACTATTAACAAATGGGTGAATGAGTGTCCGTATGAAGAGGAAAACGATAAAGGTTGGTTAGTCAAGCTGTATAATTGCATCGAACAATTGCAATACTAAATTGAGGAATGTTTGTAGCCAGCCATTAGAGCACTTCCTTGTCTGACTAAGTGTGAAATAGAGGTTAATCCTGTACCCATACATTTATCTGTACAATGAGATTTTTTTTAAGTCCTTAAATATAAATACCTTTATAGGGAAGCCATCTGTTTTTGTGCAAGTGTAATTGTCATTCTTTTCCAGAACTTCAACCAGGATTTTAAGAATTAACCTTTACGTGGCTTGAAAGACATAGTTCCACTTGATAACAGTTGATCACTAGGACCAAAAATAGCCAGATTTTGCTGAAGGTACATCCATCCCTAAAAGCATAGTCTGGAGCCAGCACTATATGGTGCCCAATTTCTGTTAAATGCTGTCCTCTTTGGCCCTGCAGCCAGCTTTCTGTGGAGAAGTGGGATTGCCATGAAAGGCTTTACTGTGGCTTCTCACAAATACTGTGTGAAGTAGTGGAGGGGAAACCCTGTGGATTTAGAGCAGTCAAATGCTGGGCATTGCTTATTTGCAGTGGTTACTTTAGTTTTTCTTCCACTTCATACCAGTAGTAATATACAAATCATAGGTAATACTAAAGAAATTATAGTTATTAAACTATCTCTGTTTTATAAATAGCTTTACACTGAACAGATCGGGTTCAAAGGAATGTGCCTCGTAATGCTTCATAGGGCTGCATGATGCATACGATGTCATATGTCCCTTCCCTGGTTACCGTGACCATGACTACTTTCAAATAAATGATAGCATGCCATGTCATCTTCTGCCAGCCTGCGTTCCCAGTTTCTTACAAATGACTCTTCCAGGTTATATCTTCCACTTAAAAGTGACTTCTCCCATCCTCACTGCTAAAAATTTTCCTTTCTAGTATTTGTGTATGAAAAGTGTTTGGAGAGGAAGAATTGAGTCAGAGATGGAATAAGGGAAAGTTATGGGGTGTCTTAAACTTCTCTCATTGCTAAAACAAAATACCCAACACTCAAAGTTAAAAGAGGAAAGGTTTATTTGATTCACAGTTCATAGAGATTTTAGTCCATAGTTGGCTCGCTCTAATGCAGGGTGGCATGGCAGAGGGTCATAGCAAAGTAATGGAGAAGCAAAGCAGCAAGCCATGAGCAACCCTGTTTCTGCCGCTTGTATTTTATGCGGGCTACCCACCCTTAGGTAGGTAGCACTCACACTCACTTGGGCTGCCCTGATCCTAGCATCTCACCATGAATCAGGCCTAGCGTCACATCATACATCTCAGCATCATGCACCCTCAATTCAGCCACCTATGACCACATGAGGCTTTGGGAGGACATCTGGGCAACAGCCATTATGCAGAATACAGAAAGTGTTCACGGCCTCAGTGTCTGTGTGGATTCATTTACTCTGTGAAAGCTACTTGTATAAGTGTACTTTTTTGTGTAAAGAACAGCAAGGTACTAATAAACTGGTTCTCTGTGGGGAGAAGAATGGGAAAGGGCTGATTTCTCACTGTGCTTATTGATTCCTCTGGTGCAAATACTACACTGGTTGGCTTCAGAAGTTTACCAACTGGCTTGAGAGAGTCCTTAACATTTATCAAGTGGCGTTTATAACCTGGAGATGAGATAGCTCTAGCACATCTTTGATAATTCCACTCATTCAGTAAAGTTAGCAATTATATACTCCTTAAGACTGGTGAGACAGAAGTAGTAAATGTAAATTTTTTCATTTTATGTAAACATGAAAGTGTTCCTTATTACCATGCAAAATGTCTTCTGCTCTCTCCTTATGTATTATGTTGATGTGGTATTACTTCATTTTCATGCAGTTGTCATTAAATTTTTATCAAATGGATTGGTGCTAGCTTTATAAATTTATAAATTTTGGCAGTGCCATTGCTTTGTGACTAATTTAGAATAACAACTGAAGAAGATCGCAGAAAGAATCATCACTTTCCTCCTTAGCCAGAGGATAAACTGAGAGTATAACAACTGAATACTTTATATGTGATTCATCTTAAACGTTCATACCTCATAGACCATTATTCATGGGCTCAAAAGTCCTAATGGGGAGGAGAACAGTGGATATTTCATTTAATGGGTTTGCCCCTTGACATTTTTTTCTCTTTTCATATTGTTTCCACATTTTTAGTTACAGATTCCTTAGAACAGAAAATATACTGATGCTTGTTTGTAAGTCTGTTTGAATCTGCTACTGTTAGTTTTTACAAAGTCTGATTCAGGGAGAAGATTGCATAGTTTGAAGTTTATATTTTCTGCATTTTAAATGTGTTGACAAGATCAGTATTAAGATGGAATTTTAAAAACATCACTTGTGGAAGAGTTGTTCTTACGGACTGCATAACTGAGAAAGGTCTTGAATATGGCTCCTAAAGAGTTTTGTACCTTTCCAGCTTGCCAGTGATGGTAAAATCTTGCCAGAAGCCACAGAATACCGTTATACACTTTTGCTTAGGTTCCAAAATGTAAGTAGCCAACTTGGAATTTATAGCATTTCTTTTGCATCTAAGACTCTTACTTACTTCTAGGAGTAGTCTTCATCTGCCCTGTCGCTTGAGAAAACGCATTAGCATTAAGTGTGTCCCTTTACCCAGTTTCATCACATGTGAATTTGCCTGTTCATCATATGCCAATAGAAAACATTCAGGACATTCTGAAAAGATCCAGCCTTTCATTATTTCATACTCAAAAACATCAGTGTAAAATCTGGCATATATTCTCTTTAATGTATTTCCGCAGTTCTTTCCATGGTCAGTGTGGTGTCTTTTTGTGGATGTGGCGCTTTGCTTCCTTGATTTTCCAGTCATTTTGTATGTTTACCCAGTGCTTCTCAGCAGCTGACTTAGAGCACATGTTCAGAACTTACACATGTATTTACCTTAGACCTGCTTATCTGAATTCACATGAAAACTTTTGCTCTGACTGCATCTGATGAACAGCTGCCTAAGCCATCAGTATTAGTGGTGGGGTGATTTTCGCTTTCTGCATTTGGAAACCTAGAGGGCAGCAGCAAGCCTCTGTGTGAGTGCATTCATTCCATACAAAAAAGGGTTTGTTTCAGAGTGATGGATGTGTTCACCGTATGTACTTTAGATTTCTTTTCCATAAAGTCTCAGGCTTGCTGGTCACAGGTAATTTTTTGGAGCAGGAGGTGCTGGGGGATGGGAATTAAAGTAGGACCTTTGCACTGAGCCACACCCCAGCCTCCTTTTTAAAAGATATTTTATTTTGAGACAGGGTCTTGCTAAGTTGCCCAGGTAGGCTTCAACTTGTGACCTGCCTATCTGAGCCTCCCAGAGTGCTGGGATTACAGCCACATGCCTCCCACTTTGAAATAAGATTGCCACAGTGCATGGAAACGAAACGCACTGTAGCCCAGGGCTGCTCCAAGTGTGTCTGGAGCAGCTGCCTAGGCAGTGAACGTAGGATCAAAAAGAGGCAAGTTTTGGCTCTGCAGTGACATCTCTATGATCCTGGGCTCATGATTTCTCTTTTCTGTATTTCAGTTGTAGCATCTGAAAAGTGGAACTGATGGTATTCATCCAACCAGTTGTCAAGAGTTCTTTTGCAGGCAAAAGAAAATGGGAGATATTTGCAAAAAAGATGTAGAGCTGTAGAGTTCTAAAGGCATGTATGATGTTGATACTGCTGTTTTCACATCACAAATCAGATTCATGACATTATAGGATTGCACATCACAAAGTCAAACATTTGCATAATCGGCATCACCCTGAAGCCCAGACAGTCTGCAGTGCCTATGGCATATGATGCTGTCCGAAAGACTGGGTTGCTTATGTAAGCATTGTGTTGACTGCTCCTTGGAATTTCTTTCTTCATGTTGCATCCACCTTCTTTACACCTACGTCTATATCATCTGTGTCTATCTATAGCTGTATATCAAAAGTTCTTCCTTTCACTGAGCCAAATCCATAGGTCTGATAATGGCACCAAGTAGCAAGTACACGAAAGGATGTATCCTGGTACCCTGCTGAGGGTCACTTCAGCTTGGGGAGCTCATTTGTCTTCCCTGGGACATGACAACAGAATGATACATAGGGATTTGGGGAAGATGATGTTGTTATTGAAGTAGAATATTAGAAACGATGCATTGCTTATTTTAAAAACATTAAAGCATGCGGAGCTCATCGCCTCCCCTCTTTGTTCCTCCTGCTAATGTTTGGGGAAGGCCGCTTGTATTTTCCCCATGTATATAAATACAGGTAGATGGAGTTGGTTTTATTGAAGTAGAATCGTATTTGTATTTTGGTTTTCCACAAAAGAGGACTATATTTATACTTCATATTTATATAATGGGAGAAATAGAAATGGGATTTAAATGGAAGGAATCATCATTTCAAATTAATGTCCTTTTATCAAATTGATGATACTAAGAACTAAGAAGCAGAGGACCGTCTCCCCTAGTGCTCAGGATTGAAGCAAAGGCCTCTGTCATATTAGGTGCGTGATCTATCCCCACCAGCTCTTTTTTATTTTGAGGTAGGATCTCACTGAGTTACTCAGGCTGGCTTTGAGCTTTGGTTCCTCGTACCTCAGTCTCCTGAGTAGCTGGAGTTATAGGAATGCTGACTAAATTTGATTTTGGGGATAGTTCTTTGAGGCAGGGGCCTTGTATAGTCTAGGTGGCTTTGAACTTAATAGGTAGGCCGGGCTGGCCTCCAACTGATGACCTTCCTGGCTCAGCCGCTTTTGTGCTGAGATGACTACAGGCACGTGCCACTCTGCCTGGCTTAAATTTGCTTTTAAACAGCATCTTTTAAGTTTTTGCTGTGAAAGATGGGGTAACTGATGGCATTCCTAATTCTCTTCCTTTCCATCTTGCTTCACTCTTCCTTATAATGAAACATTTATTTTCTGATTAACATTTATTGTTTGATTCTTGTTATCAAAGCTGTTTAGTATTATTATGATACTCAAAAGAATCAAAATTAGCTTCGCTGTCATCTGGCATTTGGCATCACTGAAGGCTGAAGCAGACTGATCTTTCCTCTTGCTCTTGTTTGGCTTTTTTGTTCATGATGTCCAAGAACTATTTTTTATTAACCTAAAAATTCAGTAGTTTCCAGTGTGTCTCAATTTTTATCTTTCCACATCGTTTTATATTGTTGTTGAACCTTGCCTGGGAGCTCAGAAGCAGAGTTAGTTTTTATGTCTGGAGCTTTCAAAATTATAAGGTCTGCTTTTTTGTTTATTCTCATATATGGATAATGGTTTTCTTTGATTTTCTTCAGCTTTATTTCACTTAATGTTGTTTCCTGCTGAACATCTTTTTTTACTGTGTTTTCATTCACATTCTTTATATTTTTGTGTCTAACATGGCTTTTCATATGCATATTTTGTAGCTTTGCCAGCTTATTTTCATATCTTCTAGCTGTCTTCTCTTTTGTTCTGTAAACATACTTTTTCACACTTGTACTTCTTCCTTCAACTACTTTATTTAAATATTCAGAGAGAACTTGTCTAAATTCTTAAGTCTGTTTGCTCGGGTAATTCCTCCTGTGAGGTCTGTTCTTCACTGGCCCTTGGCTTACGTTTCTCGCTTGCTTTTGACATTTGCTGCTTTCCCAGACAGTCCATCCCTCTGTGGCCTCCCCTAGTTACTCACCTTTACATTGAGCCAGTACTCGCCAAAGTACAATGTGAGCAGGGTGCGGGGAGCTGGCGCATGAGTTCCTTATGTCCAGATCTTCGGCTGTGGTTTGTTATTTCTAGTACTTTCTGGTACTAGCCATTTCCCAGGTCTGACCTCTATTTCTGTTGCGTGGCGAAGTCACTGAAGACGAGGGCTCCTGTCCCTCCCGCTTCCTTCTGTGGGCCTCCTTGATAGGAGCGCAGCTGTGTAACGTGCTGTCGCTGTGTCTGCCCCTTAGCGCCGTGTGCCTTGCTTTCTGAGCTATTGATCGCTGCTCGCTCGATTATGCCAGATGTCTGTTCTAATCAAAGGGTCACTGGCTAGGCCTTTCATTGCTGCGATTTGTACTTTAAGGGAATTCTGCATTTTGCTCCGTGTCTGAGAAGGTGTGTGTTGTCTCCCGGGACAGCACTCGTGTCACAGAATTTGACAGAATACTTTGATAAGCAGTTTGAGTTTGTGACTTTTCTACTTTACCTTCACTAAAAATGGAATTTTTCACTTTTCTCCCTTCTGAGTTTGCGTCACAGATTTTCAGTGGGTTTTAAAGGCACTTAGGGGAAGTACGGAGAGTTTTGAACTTCCTGTAGTGCAGTGATTAAAAAACAGAGCAGTGACCTTCACTGCTGGTATCGCTCTCGCTGTGCCCAGGGGTAGGTTTGCTCCTCTGTGTCGGTGAGCACGTTTTTGACTGGGTAGGGTGCCTAGTCCTTAAAATTGTTGTGCAACTCAAATGAGGAAAATATTTGGGAGGCAGGCTCCTGTAGTCCCTGATACTCAAGAGACCAAGGCAGGAAAATTGCTTGACCTGAGGAGCTTGAGATTCATCGGGGCAACATAACAAGGCCCAACCTGAGGGTGGGAGAGGTTCAAAGAGGCATATTGCCTGGTAGTTATTATTCACTGAAGTAGGTATTTGAAAAGATTGAAATGGAAGTCATGTTGTGTTTAGAGTGTAGTCAGCTTGGCTTTAGGAGAACTGGCTGCACAGAGCAGTGTTTGTGTATTTTCTTTGCTCTTGCTAAGGCGTGTGCTGCAGGATAGGGTGGTACTGCTTGTCTGACTTCCATATCCGGTTCTGATTTTAGGATAGACTAGGGCCGTCATAGTTACAACACTTCATGGGTAAGGAGCAGACACATCTGGCTTCCTCTTGTAGAAAATAAAGTTCTTAGAGACACTAGCTGTGCTGTGACAGCATGCAAGTCACCGGGTCACTCACGGAGTGCTGACGGTTTCTGTCCTGCAGTGTGATCAAACTCGGCAACAGCACACTTAGCGTTCCTTGCCTGGTGGACACTGAGCTACAAAGACAAAGTCATCTTCATCTCCAGGGCAGGAAAGAAAGATTGCTGCAGTCTGATGTAATTAGTGCTTTAATATGTTTAACAGGGTCTTGAAACATACGAGTGCGTCATTTAAGCTTGGGCTTGAGTGACAGTGTGATGCTGACCAGAATAGATGAGGGAATCCAGGAAGGTCATGACCTTTCAGTTAGAAAATTATCAGCAGACACAGAACTATTTTCCTGACTCTGGGCATAAAAGTGCTCCCCAGAATTACGTCTCAGAGTTGAGGAGAAACGTGCTACTTGGTGTTGGTATTAAATAGTTCCGGCAGAATGTGTCACTTTCTGGGGCAGATGACTCTTTGCCTTTCCCCTCCCTCCCTGCTCTGTCTCCCTCTCTTCCTGGCTTAGACGGTTTTGCTTCCTTGCCGTGTGATTACAGTGGTTCTTCAGCTGGACTTTGTCATTCTACATAGAGTACTTGTGCAGTGTGGCCTGTGTACTTTGCTGGAGCGTTTTCAGTGATTATAAAACTAGCAACATCTTTACATGTAATCATTTAAGTTAAATGATTCTGATTTAATGAGAATATTACAGTATTAGAGCAACATTAATTAACTGTTAAAAGCATCTATTAAAGTATGTCAGGTTAGGTTCAGGTGATCAACATATGTACATTTTTTTAAAAAACTTTTTTTTCTCAAGTTGATCTTAGCAGCAAATTGAGTTTTTACAGTTCTCTCAGAATTTGGTTTATAAAAGCATGAATAATTGTTGTCTCAATCAGTATAATTCTTTATATTGCATATAATTCATTTCTTCAGTATATCTTACAGCCTAATGTATGTAAAGCTTGCCAGTATTCCAGTTTAAGCATGAATTATTAATCTTTAATATGCTTTATAAAGATAGCCTCCCTAAATTGCCTTGAATTTGCAATGCTCCTGTCTCAGCCTCCCTCAATGCTGGCATTGTAAATGTTTACTATTGTGCCCGGCTGTCCTGTATGTTTTAGAGCAAGCAGATTAATGTGGAAGTGAATTTACTTAAAATTTGTTTCTAATGTTCTGGAAAATCACCATAAATAGTGGCTATGAAAAGAACAAAAATTTATCATCTTAAGGTTATGCAGTTAGGAAGTCCAACATGGTCATATGTGGCTAAGACTAAGATGTTGTCAGAGCTGTATTTTCTGCCTGGAAGCTCCACCTAGAGCGCAGGCCCCTCCTCACACTTGCCAGCCTCCAAGGCCTCCCCCTCTTGGTCCTTGTCCTCTGTTACCAAAGGCAGCAGCACTGGGCCGTCGTTCTCAGTCTGCCGCCACTCTAGTCTGTCTCTGCCTCTGTCTTCCATGAGTGAGAACTTTGTGGTGACCTTGGACTCACCAGATTATCCGGGATCTTTGATTATTTTGAGGCCAGATTATTAGCAACCTTTGTTCTGTCACCAACTGTCAGAGGTTTGAGGGAACAGGGCATGGACATCCGTGGGGACCACTCCTCTGCCAACACAGGTTATAAGGGACATCCACGACTGAGGCTGCGGGTGCCATGTACATGTGCTTGCAAGTTTTGAGAGAATTTTCATCTTATTTCCATTAAGAGTCACAGATTTATAGTGATTCACATCAACCAGAGTATGACTCTTTTTCTCATGAGGTTCTGGAGAAAAAAAAAATGCATTCAAACTTTTTAACTCTGTTGGCTAAATGAAGCAAGTGCTAAGTATTAAAATGTCACATTATAAAAATGTCTGGGCTCTGGTTTTATGAGTTTTAGAGGTATGTGCAGCGGCATCATGTAAAATCTTAATCTCCACATCACAGGTTGCTTATCACAACTTCACATGGTGATACCTGTGTGCCATGGGCCTTCAAAGCTAGAGCAGATGCTTTTAGAATTCACTAGACTCTTTGGCCTAGCAAGCATCTTCATGCTGTGATTTGGAGCAGACGTGATAGTACTAAAATTCTTTCAGAAAATGGGATTGACCATTGGGTTACAGGTTTCTGTGGTGACACAGGGAGCATGCATATGGAGACACATGTACATCTTGCAGGGCTCGGCAGTAAACTTTGGTTCACACCGGCTGGCAGCTGTCCATTAGCAATAACAGGGTCGGGGGCCAGGTGTGTGGAGGATCAGGGAGATCCTTCAGATTTTAAAGGATTTTTGACAGCAGGGATTTAAAGAATTGCTTGTGAAAATAAGAGAGAATTCTGTATAGCTTTTTCACTTTGCGCATCCCCACACATCAGTGAATGAGTATGTCTCAGGCACAGGCTGGGAGAGGGAACACTGGCCATTTTCAGAGCTTCACAGTGCAGTGCGAATTGCTAACCTCTAGGAGAAAAATTAAGACCAGTGGATAACAATAAGCTGAAGGATTAAGAAGCAAACTGTCAGAAAGGTGCCCATGGCAGGATGGTAAGTAGTAAGCGGGCGGCAGTTATAAGGCCAGTGTGGGGTGTGGAGCCCCAGGCTTGTTGAAAGCCTCCTCTAAGCTTGTACATAGTGACAGCCATTGGCGTCTGCGCTGCACTCCGCTGCTGTGAGCAGTCCTTCTCCCGGCTGTCACCATGATCCACACTGAAGGACGGGATTCCAAGGGCTCGGGAGTGGCCTTTCTAACTGACAAAGAGTTGGAATGTAGGACCTTGTGACAATCACTATTTCATCATTTAATGCTGCAAATCAAAACATCTCACATGCAGTAGCTTAAAAGCAATGCTTCTTTTTCCCTTGAAACTGCTGTTTGGGAGGGTTTGGTGGAGACAGCTTTTCTTTGCTGTGCTGAGTGGCTGCAGAGGTGGCTCAAAGGTCGATGAGAGGAATTCTCTCTAAAGACTCATTGCTGTGTTTGCCACTTGGTGCTGGCTGTTTGCTTCTGTCTCACTTGGGTCTGTAGGCTAGAACACTTTCATGTGGCCTGAGTTGCCTTTGAGTAGAAAGCTGTGCTCCACCAAGGCAGCAGCAGAGTAGAGAAAACATTAGGCCTTATCTCCCTTGGAGGCCATGGCGCTCTGTTTCTCTACACCCTATGCATCAGGCATTTGCAGAGACTGGACCCGTAATTTCAAGGGAGTGGGAAAACACGCTGCCAGTTTGTGGGGAGTGACAATATTGTGGAAGAGCCCATGTGAGTGGAAATATTGTAATGAAGATTTCTGGAAAATGGTGGCAGCCCCGGTACAACTTCAAACTGGAGGAGTCTTTATGATTGTTTTTCCAGAACTAGTTCTTACACCAAATTCTTCATGTTAGAGTTTGACCATGGCAGTGATGTGGATTGCGGAATGTGGTTTAGACTTTGTCCTACAGTCATGGTGAGCACTAGTGAGGCCTGTATTGCCTCTGTGTATCTGGGGCCAGCCTGAAGCCTGCAGGGATGAGCGTGAAGTGTGGGGAGCAAGGACAGAGTGGACACTCAGGACATGCTGAGGTCCACATGGGTTTCTTGCTGCTTACGCTCTGGCCTTTGCATTTTCATGGCTGTGGGAAAAGGTGGAATCCCTCACTGAGGAGACCACCCCAGCCTAAGAATCAGATTCAGATCGGCTGATGAGGAAGATTCTGTGGATGCTGGAGGAGCTGTGGGTCTTCTGCTTCCCTGTGCAGCTAGTAGAGCAAGCACGCGTCCCTGGCCACAGTGTGAGCTGCTGCCTTGGCCAGAGCCCTGCATTAACCTTCCTGCTGTGAAATGCACATGGCTGCCACCTTGCTTCTGCCTTCTGCATCCCAGGAGACTGTCTCTTAAGATGCTACAGCTCTGCAGCTATGCATGGGAGAGAAGTCTGCACATCAAGCTGTTGAGCTCATCCAAGTAGAGACTGCTCAGATCTGCCCAAGTCCCATGTTTTCTCATACCTCCCTTGCTTGCTGCCACCCCCTTGCCTCACCAGCCTTCTCACTGACTGAGGATTACAGGTGGTGGCAGACCTAGTTTGATTCTTGCTCTTTTCTCTTGATCTTTCCTTTGCTATCTGAGGATCTGAAAGCCTGCCCCTGGGACACTGCCTTGTGGGGAAGACGACCTGCTTCCACGTAAGTGGATATCCCCGTGGGAAGGAGGCCTGTGGCTTGGAATGCCATCTGCCTGGGTTCACTGTTTAAGAACTCAGCTCATCCCTTGAGAACCTGCAAGATAATTTGTGGCCTCTTCTTTTCTCCTTGTGTGGGACCCTAACTCACTGCTGTGTGTCATGTGGAGGCCACTGTGCTCTCTGGAGTTTGTGTCTTGACTATAGCTTACTGCAGCTCATCCAGAGGTAGGGCAGTTGAGAGCACAGGAAAGGCTGTAACATATAACACAAGGAAAAGGCGGTTGATGTTGCACCTGGTAGAAACACATGAATCATCTGGATGTGGAGGGCTTATTTGAGTAGTAAATTTAAAGTAGAAGTAGGAACATCAATGATATCATCGGTTCGTAGTCAGGAGTGTAATGGCTATCAGGATCAGCAGTAGGATTGAGGCAGGGTACAGGCTGTAACTAGGAGGACACAGATGCTGTGGAGCATCTAAAGTGGAGAAGCATGCTGGCCTCAGAGAGCTTGTTGGTATAGGATGGCATCTCTACAAGACTGGAGTGGCAAGTGGCTTTTGATCTCACATGTCACTCTCACCTTGGCAAGGTTTCCTGGGATTCTGCGTTGAGCTGTGGTACAAGACTAGAAAATCCTGTACAGCAGGACTTCCTGGAACAAAGATAAAAGGAACACTTGGTGAGGTGTGTGACCGTGGCACAGACAGGGAGAAGGAGCTGTCCTGAGTCTTGTTTGAGGCAGTTAAAATGAAAGGCTTTTGAAAATAATTTGGCTTTAAAAATCCCGGAATCCCATAACTACAGAAAAGATTTGGCTCTCATTCATTAATTAGAATCAGTTCAGAACTTGCATTCTAATCAGAAAGAAATAAGAACTAATTTTTGAAAGATCAGTCCAGTATTATAATATTAGAATATACCAGTTTATATTTATATTTATTCTTTCAGCAATGTGTGTGTGTGTGTGTGTGAGAGAGAGAGAGAGAGAGAGAGAGAGATTGAGCAGTGTAGTTTTTGT
The DNA here is from genome assembly GCA_004027595.1 of Dinomys branickii. Lineage (NCBI taxonomy): Eukaryota > Metazoa > Chordata > Mammalia > Rodentia > Dinomyidae > Dinomys > Dinomys branickii. The sequence continues at coordinate 43,618 of PVLD010004617.1, forward strand.
GGGTGCATGCTTGTAGGTTTTTCTGAGTTGTTAACTTTATTTTTTAATTGCTATAAACTTGAGTATAAAATTCAGTCCTAAAGCATTGGTAAGTTAGGAATCAAGACACTTCACTTGGTTATTCCTGTTATGGATTCACTTCTTCTAAGTGGTAAATATGGCAAATTGAAGATTACTATTACCTGATTATTATTATGAAAAGTGGAAAATGTTGGCTGTAGACTTGGTCATATATTTGTTTATAAATTCCTTTCTTCTCTGCAATATAGTCATTCTAAGAATGTAAGGATTTGGCTTCTGGCCAGATTTGTTATTTTCATCTGTGACAACCTTTATCAGTCCCTGAAATGCTGGGAGACTTGCTTCAGGTTTCACACCAGTTCTAACAAAACAATATATTTAATCACTGTTTTGTAACATTTATTTGTTCATCATTTCTAGCAGTGCTTTTTAGAGTGAAAGACTCCAGCAGAGAAATTTATGATGGAGGCGGTACTTGGGAAAGTATCTGTGTAGGAGGGGAGGAGATTGAGCAATTACAGGTAGAGAGGTGGTAAGCAAAATTTATTCCTAAGGAATGAAAGGATAAATTTGTGTTTATAATTTCTCTGTGCTATACAGTAGGACTTAAAGGCATCTTAAGTGCTTGTCTAGCTGGTAACAACTGCAGCTCTATCTTACCTCTCGATTCTTCCCATAAGTGTTTGAAGACAACTGAAACATCAGACACTCAAAGGGAGACGGGCAAGATTTTTGACAGGTCCAGAGCCCGCTCCTGGCTAGCTGCAGTGTAAAATGTCAAAGAGAGGCACAGCCAAGAGGCTTAGGGATTTCTGCACTGCAACTAAGTGAGAATTGATTCCTCTTCTCTTCGTTTGAACAATCATAGTGCAACTGCTGACTTCGCATACTGGCAAAGGTAATATGTGTTGTAAGAATGCGAGATTTTAGTTGTAGTACAGATGTCTCTGATGCTTTTTGAATGAGAAGGTGGATCCCAACCCTACTTTATCACAACACATGAAACGGATGTAAGAAGCCCCAGAAAAAACTGCCGGTAATAATAGTTGCTCTTTCTGCATTGAATTATGTGAACAGGGTGAGAAGGAAATTAATTGTGAGCAGTGGGCAAGCTAATTACCCTTTTTGTGGGGGCGCAGTCTTGTTTAGTAGTTGCTGGTGGAGGTCTCCATGTGAAGGAGATGATGCTATTGTTGGCAGAACTGCATTTTTCTAAATTTTCTTCTCAAGTAGTGCTGAAAATTTCAAACATATGTCTTAGAAGTGCAGAAATGTGGAGCAGGGTTCCATATACCATAAGAATTATCTGTTCAACTGGCTGATATAAATAGGTAGAAACAGATCAATAAACATGAAGCTGCCTGCTTGAGGTTGTAGATCCTGTTGTAGATCGGTGGGTTTGGCAGGAAGAAAGGGAAAAAAGCAGGGCAGGAACTTGGTTACTTGCAGTTTACAGATTTAAGGGTCCCATTTGAGCGTGTAAGTTTCACTCCTACCTGTTTCTGCATTTGTCTCAAGTGTTAAGGTACCTGAGGTGTATCTTTTAAATGTGTTTGAATGAAGACTGGATAAGGGTGGAGGTCTATGAGAAAAAGCTGGTGGCTGTGACACACTCGTGCAGTTTCAGCTATTTAGGAGGCTGAGGCAGGAGCATTACTTAAGCCTGGGCACCTGGGACTCCAATGGGCATGGGGGGGCGGGGTCTGGGGATATGAGAAACAGAGAATGAGAGTGAGCCTGTTATCCTTTCTGTTTTGAAAAAGGTAAAAAGAATATGGTCAGGTGTGGGAGAAGAGAAAGATAAATGATATCTTAAAAAATAGATTAGTCAAACAAAACCTGAAATGCTAGTTTTCTTTAATTAAAGTTGACTTTTCTAGCTTCTGGGTATTTAAGAAAAATATCTAGTTTACAAAGTCACATATGTGGAAAAATGGCAAGAAAGGAATTTTCCTAAATAGTTACCTTCCTTACACAGCTAGGCTGTCTTGGTGTAAAATGCTCTGAATTTACTGCCTGGGCTATAGTTCAGTATAATAACAAACATTGAGAAAATGCTTCCCATACTGAACGCCCTTATGAGTATTAGCAGCGTATGTCTAACTCTATAATTTTATATCAGGCATCTAGCAACAGCACACTTTTTAGGGAATAAACAATTTTCTGATATATATAGTTTAAATTTTTTTTTATTTTTTGTAAGGGGTGAAGTACTCTTTCACAGTTCTCTTTGCCTAAGCATACATTTTCTTTAAGTGCTAATGGAACAAGAACAAAAACACTCTTGGTTTAGTTTTTAAGTAGAGCATTCTGAATGTTTCCCTGCATTCACTTTTTCCTATGTTCTTTCTGTATCGTAATGGTATTGTAAATTAGGTTTCCATTCTTGCCTTAAAAATAAAATAATTGGTTATATTGTGGTGACTATAGTCTTCATTCTGGCCAACTAAATCAGTTTTTCAAAATAAGTGTTTTTGAAAATTTTATTTAACCAATAAAAAGGATAAATCTTTCTAATTGAGAAAACAGGGATAAATGCTTTTACTAAGTTATTTGATAGCTACAAAAGAATGTAAGAAGTATGGAAGTTACAAGGCATTGTAACAAAAAAGCCCCACCAATTTAAGAAATAGGTTGCTTCTAGTATTTTCAAAGACTCTTTCAGTCATAGAGAGACCATTCACATAAATTCTGTATTACATTTGCTTTGCTGCTATTTTTCCATCATATGTAATTATAAATTTGAAACTATGTAGTGTTTATTTCTTTGCTTGTCTTGGGGCACTTAATAACAGTTAATCTGTTATCTATTAATCTTCTCACAAGCTTTTGGTTTTGATCCTTATTTTCCTTGATGTATATAGGTGAGTTTATTCACTTGTAAGTAGGATATTATATGATTGTACGATATTTCATTTAGTCATTTTCTAGCAATATGTACTTTGTTTTCAAGCTTTTTGCTGTTTTCTACATTGCTGCTATGAATGGTCATTTAAATGTGTCCTGGTGCACTACATACACACACACACACATCTATAAATTTAGGTATTAGCTATAGATACTTGTATTTATATCTGTATATATAGCTGCATATATCTATAGATATTTACTGTATTTATACAGGAATAGGATTTCTAGATCATTGAATATGTACATTTTCAACTTGGCAAGATAATGTCCAGGTTTCAGCCGTAGGGTTGTAATGGTTGGCTATACATAGTGCTGTTTAGCAGTGCCATTTGTTCACATTCTTAATAACTCTTGCTGTCTCTAACATTTAAAGTCTCATCAATCCAGTGCATATTAATAAATATCATCTCTCTATAGCTTTAATTGTTATGTTCTTGTTATTGATGGTTAATATATGATTGTAGTTTCATTGTCCATAGGATTAACTTTCATACCTTTTCTATTTTTCAATATAATATATACGTAATATAATATGTGTTCTTAAAAATGTGGCTAAGTAATTTAGGTTAAATAAAATGTATATGAAAGAAGTCTTTTTCTAAGATAGTGGAATTCAGTTTTACTTTGAGAATATTGCTTCAATAGCTAATTTTGCTGAATTTAAAAATTTCTATGTTTAGTGCTTTTTATTAACCCAACTTGATCATGACAATAGATCCTACTGAAGTTTGTTCAGTAATGGTTTATATAGAATGTTTGTATCTATTTTCAAAAGTGAGATTGTCTTCTAAATTTTATTTCTGATGATAGTCTGTTTTTTTTATTGTCAGTATTAAAAGTTCTAATTTTGTGTTCTTAGACTGTAAGGAGAATAATTTTAGTCCTTAAATACTGAGTAGAGCTTGTAAAACTATCTGGGACAAGCATTTTCTTTGTGAATAAATTTTCACATTCTGTAAGATACATAGGTTTTCAGTTTTTTCTTGAGTCAGTCTGGGTAAGTTGTATTTTATCCATTTACTTTTCAGACTTAGCAGCCTAAAAAATTTAGTACTCCATTGTCATTTCTGGAGACTAGAAGTCTTGAGTTAAGCCCCCTTGGTTTTTGCCTTCGTTTGTAGATGAACTGCACCTTTCCTTTCCTTCATGTGACTGGGTCCTAATCCGGGTTCCTGACCCTGATGTAGTGGGTTGACTCTACCACAGAACTGCATGTGTCTTCATTACGTCTTGTCAACACACACGTGGCCTCCCACGCCAACAACATTCCCCACAGGTGTAACGCAGCTCTCATTACTGGTGATCCTACACTGATGCATGTCACTGCTACCTACAATTCCTATTTTGCCTTAAGATGTGCTATTGGTGTTGTGCATTTTACAGGTTTGGACAAACATATATATAAGATATGTAACATATGTACCATTGTAGTTTTATAAAGAGTAGTTTCACTGCTCTAAAATTCACTAGGATGTGCCTGTTCATCTTCTGTAGCCCCAGTTCTTGGCAAACACTGATTATATCATCTCAATAGTTTCATCTTTTCCTGAATGTCAGATACTGTAGTTGGAATTATGTGCTATGTAGCCCTTTCAGGTTGTCCTCTTTAACTTGTGACTTTTGTGTCTTGATAGCTCATTATAGTACTTCGTTATAAAGCAGTCTGTTCATTTAGCTATGGAAGAATACCATGGGTGCTTCCAGGATTTTGCAGTTACAGAAAAAGCTGCCATTAACATCTGTATATAAGGTTTTGTATAGGTTTAAGTTTTCAATTTCTTTGGGTAAATTCCAAGGGGCACAATTTCTGGGTCATATTGTAAGAGATTAAGTATTGCAAGAAACTGACAAATGGTGTTTCAAAGTGGCTGCACAGGTTTGCATTTCTAGCACCAGTGAGTATAAGTTCCTGTTGTTTCCTTTCTTTAGCAGCATTCGGTGTTGATAGTGTTCAGAATTTTGGCCATTGCAATACATGTGTAGTGGTATCACATTGTCTTATTTTGCAGTTTTGATGTCTTAATTCATTTGTGCTACTATAACAAAGAACCACAGTCTGGGAAATTTATAAGGAACACAAATTTATGTCTCACATACTAAACCACTTCTCCACATGTCTAACTTCTTAAAACTACCACAGTGAGATTTTCTTTCTTAACAAAATTGTTCCTAATGCATACAAAGCCTCTGCTGAGCAGTTGCCCTTCCCAACACCCTACCATCATGAAATATAGAGAAGTGAAATATGTAGTTGTCACTTTAGAGATTCAGGTATATAATCACTATCAACTACATTTTTTTCAGCCAGTTTGTCATGTTTTTAATTTTGTTATTGTTTATTGATAATTTTAGGTGTATATAGTAATCATCATAGGGAACTTGTACCTGTGCATGATGTAACTTGACTCATTCCCATTTCCCTACCCTACCTTCAATTACTCTTCTCCTTATTTACAAAAGCTTTGTTTCAGTTTAAAGAAAAATTAACAATTTAAATAATTAATCTCACTGGATTAGGACAAATAGAGTATCTAGGCAGAACTTCTAAGAATTAGCAAGAAAAAAGATATATAGAGATTTTGCAGACTGATACAGCTATACATATGTGGTACATATATGCACATATATGTGTATAGGAATGCATACAAAGACATATTACATTTGAATAATGAAAAGGAATATAGCAGCAAAGGGACAAACAAAGACCTAGAGAAATCAATCTAGAAACAGATCAGGGCATTAATAGGAACTTTTGATTGCACGGGGGAATTTGAATTCATTAAATAATAACAGCTATCCATGTAGAAAAAAATCTCAATTCATACAACATACAAAAATTCCTAAGGCCTATATAGAAAAACATGAAAAGGCATAAACCAAGGAAACTACAGAAAAACATTTTGAAGTATTTTAGGCTTTATGTTTTCATCAGAAAACTGCATGGAACACTCCGTATAACACAAGATTAAGCTTCAGAATGAGTTTTGGAAGGGACGCTACATTCAGCCCTCACGTGTGGTGAAGAGTTTGGTATCATTGTTATGCTTATTTGCTATCTCTGTACCTTTTTTGGGGTGAAGTTTCTGTTTAGGAGGTTTGTTTTTTCATGAAGATGTTTATTTTCTTGAGTTTCAAAAGTTCTTTCATCAGATATGTCCTTTGCAAATTTTTCTCCTATTCTGTGGCTTGTCTTTTTTCCTCCTCTTGATAAGGGCTTTTGCAGAGCAAAACATTTTTTTAATGAACTCTAGCTTGACCTTTTTTCATGGATTATGTCTTTAGTGTTGCATGTAAAACAGCATTGCCAATCCAGGGTCACCTACAGGAGATTTTTTTCCCATGGTATATTTTGAGACTTTTATAATTTTCTGTTTTCCATTTGGGCTGTGGTCTATTTTGAGATAAGTTTTGTGAAGGGCATAAGGCCTGTGTCTAGATTATTCTGTTATTGTTCTTATTCTTAGAGGCGTAGTTGTCCAAACACTGTTTGTTGAAAAGACTGCCACTGCATCATTAGCTTTATTCCCTCATCGAAGAGGAGCGAGCTACAGTGTGTGGATAAATTTCCAGGCCAGCTATTCTCTTCAGTGGGTCTGTTTGTTCTCTTTCCAGCACCAAACAATGGTGATTACCACAGCTGTCTTGCACATTTTGAAGTCAAGTAGTATTGGTCCTTCCACATCATTCTCTTTCATTATTGTGTTGACCATTCCAGGACTCTTGCCTTTTCATAGGAATTTCAGAATAAGCTCGCAGAGAGCTGCTAAATAACTTCATGGAATACCATGGTTTTCCATGTATTTTCTGTGTTGTTTAACCTGACATATTTTCTGTGCCATTACAAGTTTTTTCTCTGAACTCTGTAAGTTTTAGTTTTCTTATGTATGCTAAGCTATTTTTAAGTTACACGTTAACTTTATTATATTTTATCATGAGGTCTACTTAATACTGTGGTCTTTGTACTATATGGCCTATCTCATGGCTAACTTTTGTGATTGGCTTATATGTTTGAAAAGAATGTGTGTGTATATGCATGTATATATACATATATAATATTTTAGCTTCTTTATTAGATAAAGCTTATATTTGAAAGATATACTTTGCTTTCTTACACTGAAAGAGTTGCTTGAAATCTTTACTTTTTACTCTACCTGTGCCAATTTCTCTTTGTATTTTGTGTGTTTTAGTTTTATACATTTTTAATTGTTCTAAATATATGTGTATCACTAAGAATTTTTCAGTTGTTCTGGAAGAGAGACTCTATGCATACTGATCTTTTCTTTCATAATGCATTTTACCCATGTGCCTTCTGGTTCAGAATTGAATATACATACTCTAGCAGTATAGTTACGTTCTTTTCCCATTGGGAGGTTATTTTTCCATTTTACCCTAAATATTGTCAAGAGTCATTTAAAGATTGTAAGCAGGAGGGCCTTGTACTCCAGAGTTGTATAAAAATGACATAGGTTTCCATTGAGGAAATATGTTTTGAAAGGTTGCAAAAAACTGGAGCTGAGATGGCTCTTATGCTTGAGTTGGAGATGATGTTGGCTTAGCTTGGAGTGTAGATGCCACACCTGACATGGAGATAGATAGAAGTTCATTACCTGTTTTTAGGGGAGAATTGACAGGTGGGTGAGCGAATATTGAGGGTGAGGTGAAGGGAAATGTGTAAATGATGAAGCTTCGGTTTCTTCCTTGAGAATCTGTTTCCTTAAGCTTATTGTTTATCAAGTTTGAAGAGCTAGAGGATCATGCCCCTAAGTTAATTTAGTACCTCTTGCAAGACTTTACTGAGCATCTCTAAAGAATAACATTAATACCTACTGTTTAGAGAAGATAAAAATAATCTTCATATTTTTGTTCTCAAAGAACTTAGTTCAAGCCCCATCCAGTAATTCCTAACCTTTTAAATTTTGTCTTATGACTTACCTTATGCTAGGAACAGTGGCCTTTTCTTACTGACAGCTATGATTGTGCTGGGTTTAGTGCGTGCCTGCACTCAGTTTAGTAGTAAGTGTAAATCAGTCCACTGCTGTTTATCCTTACAGTGTGGAAAGAGCTTTGGTAAGAGCTATAAGTTCACATGCCACATACAGTGTTTCAGTCTTCAATGGACTGCATATACACAATGGTGGTCCCATTAGATTATAATAGAGCTGAAAAATTCATACCCTGCAGTGACTTTGTAGCTATCCTAATGCATTACTCACATGTTTGTAGTGAAACTGATGTAAGTAAACCTGCAATTGCTAGTCAAGTGAGGTACAATTATGTACAGTGGTAGTTGGGAATGATAATAAATGACTGTGTTACAGGCTTATATACCTACTGTACATTTCATCATTGCTGTAGACTATTTTCCTACTTCTAAAATTTCAGCATAAAACAGATGTCATGTTATGCACACCAACAACAGTCTCATCCATCTTGTGTTCACATGTATCTCGATTGCATGGCTTTCTCTTGTTCTTCATTTAGTATTCTGTTGTTCTGTCCACGATGGTCCCAGCAGGAACATGTTGCAGTGCAGGCATATACTGGGTAGCCTAGGCACGTGGTCAGCTAGCCATCTAGGTTTGTGTTGCTACAACTCTGCAATACTTGCACAGTCGTTTCTTGGAACCTAGCTCTGTTGTTAGCCACAGTTGTACATGGGTCTGGGACAGCACACTGTGGGTGCACTCAACCCAGATTTCCAGAAAAACCTTCAGATATTGTGAAGGTTTTCCATGGAAAGGTGAATGAGATTTAAAGATACCACAAAAAGGTCAGGAACTGTGGAGAAAGACATGAATACCAAGCAGGTCATGGCTCAGCTGAAGAACTGACCAAAGGTCTGTGTATCGATTTCCCAAGATGAATGTAATTACTACTTACTACAAATATATTCTACCAGTAGAAATATGAAATATTTAAAAAGAAAATAAAATACAGTAAAGTTTAAAAGGAATGTGGGAAGAGAGTGGTAAGAGCACAACTGCTGAAGGGAAGAGAGACCAAGGCATACAGAGCTTTACAACCTGTGAAATTTGGTCTTGTAAAGCAGTGAGGACCTTTTGAAGAACTTTCCAGAAGAAGTTGATGTGATGAAGTTTACATTTTAGGGAGCTGAGTGTATGTAAAAAGTACTGGGTTAGGAAACAAGGTAGGATTACCAGAGCAGCGGTTGATGTTGACTACCTAATGAAGGGGATGCTTGAGGTGGGTCTTGGATAAGCTTTGAAGGTCAAAAGAAATGGATGGACTGAAAGCATATTTAGAGAAATGAAGTTATGGTTATTGAATGAGTGCATGTGGGGTTGAAGACAGGAGGGAAGTTAGAAATAACAGCAAAGAATAGATTTAATTCTTGGGTGATGGCTCTTCAGGAAGATCGAGTATACTAAACACTGAGCTCCCAAACTACAGGCTCTATGTACTTAATGGGGTAACAAGCCTTTTGGAGTTATGAGGTCACTTTTGTATTATATACTCAATATGCATTCGATGGGAATTTTAGAGTTTTAGATGAACATAAATGTTTCGTTAGTGGAAAAATTAAGTTTTTAACAATAAGATGATAAAGCTACAGTGTAACTGCAATTCTTACTGTTTCAACATTTCCTTTTAATGATTTATTAAGAAATTAGTAAATTTATTGGTATACTGCTGGCATAGAACTTTGTATGTCATCCTCCACAAAGGTAAGAAACCTACACTATGAAATATAATGCTTCAGCAAATGATATTCTTCTCTTTAAACCAGTGGGATAGTCATCCCTGGTTCTTTCATTCTGAGTTATTTTTTAATGTACTTTTGGTCAATGAGATTTCACTGTCAATTAAGTTTAGGAAAAATAGCATAAGTCCTACATTCCCTGAGATATTTTGACTTTGAACATATTAATCTGCTACTTTTATTTTCTCAGGCCAGCCTGACTTAATAAAGTAATTGGATCACACCTTTCCTCAGAAATTTGTAGAAATTTAGTGGCAAAGTCATCCTTTTGCTATAGTTGCTATCTTATTGACTTGTTAAATTGGATTTTATTATATTGAATAGTTCACACTGTAAAAGCTGTGGATTCTGTGTTCCCTGACCTTTTGCATGTTTAAAGGTGTTTACATTAAGAGGGTATTTTGCACATTATGAAGTGCTTGGGTTGCACTCAGGAATCTGTAGTCATTATGTCTTTGTCTTCTTCATTAAATTTTCCTAATAAAAGGAGAAAGCCGGTTTGATATCCCCACCTCGCTGCCATGGGGGTAAAGAGCCTTTTCAATTTACTAACAGTATTTTTCTTTGTCTTGAAGTTCAGTGACCTAAGTGTATAACTTTTTTTGGATCATTCTGCACTACTTTTTCCTGGAACACTGTGTTATTTCAGTCTGTTATTCATATTAGGAAAAGTTCCGACTGTTATTACTTGAAGTATTTTTGTTCTGATTTTTGGATTATTTTCTTCACTATCAGCAATTTTCTCTTCGTTTAAGTCTTCATTGAAAAGTATATTTGTCTTTGTCCTCTATACTCATTGGAATTAAGCTTTCCTTCTACCTTAGTAATTCAGTTTTTAGGTATAATATTGCATTTTAGCTAGGATTAGGATTATGGTTTTTTTTTCTTATTACTCTATTGACAGCTTTTTCATCTTCAGTATGTTTCATTGCCTCTGTAAGATCTTTTACACTTCTATTTTATTATTTTATCTTTCAGCCCCTGTCCACTGATAATCCTTTCTGTTCCTTTTTTCTTTTTTTGGATGTTTTCTCCGGTATGAAGATTTCAGGTTTTAGATTGTGTTTGATTTGGGAATGAGTGTTTTCTGCCCTCTGCATGCTATTTCCTTTCTTTTGTCTTTCTTTAATTTCTCCTCCTTTACTTTCCCTTTTGTCCTTTCATATGTTCGAATCTATCCTACCATTTTGTTTTACTTTGTCATGATGGCTTAATCCTTCCTTCCTTCTGATATTGGAGTGGACCTATCTAACTTCCCTGGGGTGCTAAGAGTTTGGGAATTGGTTATTTTCTCTTCCATTTTGCTGTAATCTGGGGTGAGGACTCAGATGATATTGTCTTCACTGTCTACCCCGACTGTGTGCAAGACATGTCTTTTCAAAGGAGCAGTCAAGTATAAAACTTAGGAATCTTGCAGGTTGTTTCTGGATCTTTCAGCTAAATGGTGTGAAACTTCCTTAGGAAGGCTGGAAGCAGGTTATTTACTACTGTGGCGCCTTGCTTACTTTCCTCATTGCTGGGACAAAATACCAGACATTTATAACTTAAGGGAAGAAACGTATATTTTGGCTCACAGTTTATAGAAGTTTCAGTCCACAGTCTGCTGGCTTCAAGGAAGGACAGTATGGAAGAGACACATGATGGAGGAGAGCTCATGGCACAGTGGCAGGGACGCAGAGACCATCAAGGGGGGAGTCGGAAGGAAAATACCCCAATACAGGCATCTAGCGACCTGCCTCGTCCCACCTGAGCCGGTCTACTAACAAGAGGCCACGACTGTATGACCTCCTGTATGCTAGTCAGCTTCTGAAAGCTCCGCCAGTGAACACATGAGGCTCTTGGGGGACATGAACCGTAACATGTGGCTTTTCTCTTTACCAAGATGAGACTGTTGTACAGATTTATATTTATTAAAGAATTGAAATTCTCTTTATGGGGTAATTAAGTATTTACAATGGCTTGGAACCAGTAGGAGCATCTTTAAATGTTAATAGCAAAGTCATTTTGTACATTTTCTAGGGCAAAATATATTCAGAAAACTGAATAATACATTTCTCCTTTTTGTATATTGCTAGTGCACCATTTTTCTTTGTCAACATGAAAACAGATAACTCATTTCAAATTATTCTATCATTAAACTTTCTGATTTTCTGTCACTTTAAATTTTATAACACAGGTATACGGTGGTGTGAAACCATTCTTTCCAGGACCCCATGGAAACATGCTTTGCTCCAGGACCCCATGGAAACAAGACTGTGCTTGTCTTATGGCAGCAGGATAGTCCTTTTTTGGTACTGATATGAATCCACTTCTCACCTGGGCAGGGCATACAGCATCTTTACTGTGCTCGTGGTGATTCATTAAGTCTTTAGAGTGCAGAGGGGCAGTGATGGGTCACCCCAGTGTGTGATTCAGCCGTGAGTGTGTCAGCTCATATCGACCTCCCAGTCATTCAATTCATTTATGTTTGAAGTTGCTCCACTGTAGCTGTGATTACTCTGAACTCCACCTGAGATCTCTCAGGTGATAAAAATAAACTGAAATTTATGAAGTTTACAAGAAATCTGAAATCTATCTTTGAATCCAGTTTATGATGATTATGCCTAAATAGAATTTGTATAATACTTTGTACCCTTTAGATGACACAGAGGATATGCATTATTCATAATGTGCACTAAGGTTGACTCTCTGTGACAGGGAAACCACTATGCTGTTACAAATTACTACTTAAATACATTGATAATTTTATTTATTGTATTAATTATAGGACTTTAAACTTGGAAGACTAAAGACCTCACATTCAATAATGGAATCAAAAGTGAAAAATTTTGCAGTGAAAATTAACTCGACAGTGAAAATGTATCAGGGTAAAAGAAAGTTTCAGTTGCTGGTTTTGTTTCTTTATTTTGAAGAATCAAAACTCCTAATATTAGAATAGTATTAAAACTCTTAGGTAGTGGTTATCTCTAACAGGTTGCTGTGATTTTATGTTCATGCATGTTGTTTTTTACCCCTCTCTTTTCTCAAAGCATTCCAAAATTGTAAGGTTTTCTTTGAGAGTCATAATCAGCATTTCTTTCCCTGAGCATCATTTTGTATCCTTTGGTTTGTACTTTTGATTTAATTTAGTTAATATTTAGTGATGCACATTGATTTGGTCAGTTTAGTTGTACAGCCAATAGTGAAAAGAGGAACATTGTTTTTAAAAAACTTGCTTTTTTGCCCCTGTATGTCATCTGATAAATTCATTTAAAAATTCTATTACCTCTATTTATTCATAGTTCAAATTATCCTGAACATAATATCTTCATCCCTATCAAAAGTTATACATAAAATCTGTTGGTAAAGAAAATATCCACTGATAGAGTTGTCTTTTATCCAGCCTTGGGGGAAGTATTTACCATGCATTTTTTAACCAGGAGTCTCAAAGAAGTCAGCTTTATAGTTTTAGTTTAATAAGTTTTCCTCTCACAAAAGGCATTATTATAAAGATATAGCTAAACTACAAAGGGTGTAGCAGCTCAGATAAATTATGTATGCATCGCATTGTTGCCTAAGCACAGGGATTGGTGGGTGGCTTGCTCTCTTAGAGGACATTACTGTGCCTTCACTAGAAGCTGGTAGGTGTCACAAGCTCTGTCTAGGGTTTGAGTGCACGGTTTATTTTGTTGAGGATGTCCATGTACTTGGTTTGCATGATGACTCTTTCCCCAAATGATTAACCTTAGTATAAACACTTTTAGTGTGTTTGTGACCATGATTGTGTTTCTGACTGACTGCTTATTAAAAGTCTCCAACAGGCAAAGAGTGTAACTGAAGCACATCTTTACTCTTTTAGTTTGCAACTTTCTGTATTGATAGGTCTATATCTGTGTCTGTATCTTTAAAAGTCTCCCAGACTCTTACAGCTCATAAAGATCTGATAACTTTCTCATCTTTTGGAATTAGTGTTACAAAATTTATAATCACACAATGTAACAAAATAATGTTACAAATTTATAATTCTGTACCATCTGCAATTTATAAAAATTTAACTTTGAATACCACTAAAAACGTTCCTGTTTTTCAAAGATGTCCTCCTTTAGTCAATATTAGCCTTTTCTTTTGCATTTATGCAGTTGTGTTTAAAAAAGAAGTCATCCTGTACTCTTATGCTATTTCCAGTCCTTGATTTAACCCTCTAAAAATGGGCACTTCTGACAGCATCTGCACTGAGAAATGCTTTCCAAAGAAAACATTTGTTAGAACACACAAACGATTTATTCGGGTACATCTAAGAGCCTAAACATTTGATTCAGCTGCCAGTATGTGCTGCCTTGGCTAATGTTTCCACAATGTTTCCACATTTTCATAGGCTAGCCGCCAAGTTGTCCAACAGTCTGCTACCTCTTGGGGGTGGAAGTGGGCGTGTGGGGGGGGAGCTGGTAGCATTAGAATGCTCCTATGTGTAGCCAGTTGGCATATGCTAGAATTGGCAGAAGTTGGCCCCACCTACCTGGAAGCATATAGATACTAATGAGCTTCCTCAGTTTTTCCATGCTGGCTCGAGGAAGCCCACCTAGGTCCCGTGTGACAGTGATGGAAAAAAGTGAGAACTCTTAGGGCAGTGCCTACTCAGATTGGAAATGAGGTGAACAAGGCAGTACAACTGAGCTTTATGTTGTTATTATTAGAGATACATGTTGGTAAAAAAATACTATGTAATGCTCCATGGTTTATGAGGTACAGCACCACGTTTTCTCATATGATTAATCAAAAAGTGCTTGTGAAGCAAATGATATTACTTGCATTTGACAGGTAAGTTAGCCACACAAGCTGGAAGAATTATCATTATTTAAATCCTCCTTCTCATCAGAGGGCACCTTCTGTGTTCTCTCTGTGCAGCACTAAAAATAAGACCTTGTCTTGGAAGGTTGACTGACCTAGTGTGATACAAATTCCATCAAATATCTATCAAATTAGGGATCTGAGCTCTGCTTATATCACTAGCATCAGGCATTCAATTGGCAGCAAGACTTGTTGATCTTAATTAAGCTCTATGGGATTAATAAAGGTTTGGACTAGATGAGATCTGAAGCTGAAAGAAGGCTGAAAAACTGAAAGCAGGTTAAGAACAAAAATTGGCTGAGTGAAGTTGTACATTTTGTACACACCTAGCAGATGACATAAATAAAATATTTTCTCGGTGTCTACTGCTTTAAAAGGGAGATTTGATGGTTGCTCAGTGGGGAAGATGAGAGAATGGCATATTGTTGAGTGAGATCAGTGCAAGTGTACTGCATGCTTTATTTAGATATGCTTTGTGCCAGAAATATGCTGGGGACTGTGGATACCAAGTCCGATAACACATAAGGCTTAGCCTCAGGCAGTTTTCAATCTAGTAGAAGAAATGGCTCTTCAGCATGGAAGAGATAGAGAAATATTTATAGGCTTATAACTGAATGAGGACTTGAAGAAGGATGAGTAGGAATTTTGCAACTAAAGAAGGAGGAAAGGTCATTCCTCGTAGGTACATGAAATATTCCTTAAGGTATACAAGGGAGCATAAAAAATTCTAGTGGCTACACATTGGGGAGAACAGAAGAGAGGTTATAAAACTAACCCAGGCTCAGTGGGTCTCTTGGATATAGGATAAAGGAAGGAGAATTGTACGTGGTACCCAAGATCATGGGCTTATGGCCCCTTTTCCTTTATATCTTCATATATTTATTTGTCTCTATGCATATACATTTTCTTTATTTATAGTAGCTGTGTAGGGTGTGTGTTTAGCCCTCTGAGAAGGTAGTCTTTTTGTTCTTGCCCCTTACTGACATGGACCCTTATTTTGTGGATTTATTCTCCTACCCCTCCTTCACAGTAAGAGTCCTGGCCCAGACATAGCCTAGTGTTTCTCTTGAATTAGTATCTGCCTGCTCTAATATGGTACAAAAACTTGAAAATAGTTGCCATAGATTGATTTTCATAGTTTCTCCAATTAAAATTAGTATATGTTTACAGTGCAAAATAATTACTCTCATCTTGGGGGATTGGTACATATCATATCACTATAGAGTTTTGAAAGTATGAAGTTCCCATAGATTTTTCAGAGTATGGGATAAGCAGACAAATATAGGATACAAGGAAACTATATAAATGTTTCTGGACACTGTAGTTTATGTGAAATCCAGTAGAGGTGGTGATAGGACATAGGGATCCAGAGCTCAGGAGAGCGCTACAGGTGGAATTGTAACAGTGAGCGTGACTTGACTTTCTCAGGGACAGATGCACAGAGGGAAGAGATGCAGACTCTAGAATGGGATTTTCTGGCTCCAACTGATGATATTGAGTAAGTAGATGCAAAACACACATCAGAGATTTCAGAAAATAAAAGGTGAATGAATAAATTTCCTTCTTTTCAGATGCTATAGAAATATTCTGTGTGTTTGTATTGTGTATGTTTACACATGCATATTTTAGTAGTTACTTAAGGAGTTTGATAACCTAAGCAAACATTTAATAAAGCCTCCAGTTTAGAGCATGAGTTTTATGATCAGATTGAGCCATTCATTGGTGGAGAAGATGACTTACGGATTATGTGTTTAGGTGGCCTGACATAGAGTAGTGTCAAATCATTGATAATATGAGATAAGGAAGAGGCAAAGGGAAATAGCATGAGCCATCACTCTGAGGCTCTTTCATTATCCAGGAACTATGACTATCTAGGATCCCACCAGTTATTGGTAATCATGTAAGTAAGGGTTCTGTAGATGACAAATAGATATCAAGGGGTACAGACCATGTCACTTACAATTTTACGATGAGAAACATGAAGAAAGGAGCATGAAAGTTATCCAGTTGAAAAATTCTTTGTTTTCAGTCTTTAAGATGTTTAGTGCATATCCAAGATCATTTTGCTAGAAATGTTGACCTAAATCAGTGTGAATCATAATATCAGGCCTGATTGAAAAAATTATTACAGTAAATGACACGTTGTCATTAATCCACCTCAAAATACTTCCCCTTGTTTTGAATACAACTTTCTCCTCCTCCTTACCATTTTATGAAGCAGTTCTGGAAATCCTCTTCCCAGGGCCTTCAGCCAACCTGTTATGGCTGCCTCAGTACCCTGAAGCAATTCAAAACGTTATCTTTCATGGTCATTTTGGTTTTGAGAGAAGAGTCAACGGTGGCGGATCCAGTGGGTGAGGACATCCCTTAATGTTGGTACGAGCCTTGCCTTTGCTTTCAGTGGCACTTGGCAACAACATTTATCCTAGTTTTAACAACAGCTCATAAAGACACTCATGAAAGTGGGCTTCAATACAGAAAGGGGCAGGAACACTAGGATAAGTGTGTTTGATGTGAGAAGGAGCCTTCTGAGAGGAATTAATGTGCTTTGTACTGTGATAAAATTTTATAACACTCACTGTATATTTTGATCACCCTTCAGACGCTGCTCTTTCTGTTCCACTGCACAGAGGAACATTGATAAAAAGAACCTAACAAGATCGAGAACTAACAGCCTGCCGGGCTCTAACATGCAGGTGCAAGCACTCAGCACTGCGGCTTCAGTTCATTTAGCACAGACACACTTCAGTGGACCCTGAAGTTATCTCTGTGTGCAGCATTTCTTGGTCGTTGATGTTCCTAATGAAGAGTCTGAGTCATCAAGAAAAAGTTAGCTTATGTCCTTTACCTTCTATGTAAAATATATCAGCACTGTTCCTGTGTGCTTAATGTATTCTCTTAAATTTGCAATGAAAAGAACCCCTCACCTATCCAAAAATTAGCTTTAGAACACAGTATCCCTAAAGTGCTATTCAAGTGAGGCATATTGATAAAGGGACAGACCTTTTCTATGAGCAGGTTAATGTTTTATTACAACAGCAAGACTGAGCTGTTTGGGGCAAAAAATAACATTCCCTAACTGTTACATAGCCTTATCTGTGTCAGATGCCTGCCTTGCAATGGTCAAAGTTCCTTTTTTGTGGAAGGCACAGCATCTCTACAGAAATGGCTTTTATTGAAGACTCAACTTGGCCTTGGAACTGGGTCTGTTAACTACCCACTACTATCCTCCATTGTGTTCTTTGGGCTCAGAACATCACCACACGATTCCTGGGTTTTGACCATATATTCTGCCTGGTCAACTCTTTCATCTTGGTGTTTCTATGAACTCTGCACTGATTTAAACCAATTTTCTCAGTTGGAGGAACTGCTGCAAACCTACCTTAGCTGATAGTTCTTAGTTTCATTCTGCTGACTCATTCAATCTCTACTTTCTTTCAAGAAATGTGATTTCCAATAAAAATGCAACAAATTATGGTCTTGGCAAGCATTACATTTGTGTTCATATGAAGGATCAGAAAACAAACTTAAAGGCCTTTTTAAAGCAAAGGAGCTTGCCAGAAATGAACATTTTTCTCCTTAACCATTCCCAACAATTATTTTAGCCATTGTAAGTGTTTTTGCTATAAAACTTACACATAAGTATGTATATGATCTTACAGAGGTGCCAGCATTTTCTTTGTCTCAGGTGATATACTTACATGGCTGAAATTAGTTATAATTTTTCTTTAACGTGGAAAAGTCAGACAGTAGAGAGGTGTGCATTGCAGAATATTAACTAACCTTGCATTATATTTCCTGAGTAATGCACTGGCAAGTTGCTGGGTAAATAAATCGAGGGTCATTGGGTTTCAGTGCTGGGTGGAAGATGTTAGGGTTACTTTCATTTGAAAAGGGCAAAGGATTGTAGAGGATTGAGGGCAATCTAAGAAATTGACTACTTTGTGTGTCAGTAAGTGAAAACTGTGCTTTGGCTCAGTCGTTTTGCACATGGAGCTACAAGAGGCTACAGAGGTTAGAATTTCATTCAAGCTGTCCTCAGACGAGAGCTGGCTACCCTTTTCTTACAAATCCCCAAGGTAAAGAGAGTCTGTGACCTCTCTTGCCTGCACTTCAGAGACTCACAGTCATCCTTGTGAGGACTTCTTTCTCAATCTCATTCTAATCCGTCCTCTGTTGGACACTTTCCTTTATTTGGCATTCTGTTGTATTTTAAACTTCCATCATTTTTTTCCACATATAGTTGTTCTTCATCAATATAGTACATGCTTATTAAACTCAAGAGAGAAACCTCTGCAGACATAAGATGCAAGATAGTGAAGCTGCTATCATTTTAACTTAATAGCGAGGTAACTTTATTTCCATCTGCATTTTGATTTTTATGTTTAAGAATATAAATATAAATATAGCAGAAGCCTGTGCATGTCAGTAGTTACATTTCTGCACTTTTTTGAAATGATAATTTGTGATATTTTACTTTATGGGTCTTTGATAATTTATTTAAGCACTGTGCTATTTTTGGAAGTTTAGGTTTCTTCCAAGATTCAGTAATTATGAACAGCACAGAAATAAGTATTCTTTTGCACATCCTTAATTGTTACCTTAGGATAAATTGCAAGAGGAATAATCTCTAGAACCAAAGGCATTTGTATTTTTATGGCTTTTGGTATTTTCTGCCAAACTGTCTGCAGTTTACAGTTCAACCCACTAAAGTACAAGAGTGACCTGCTCTTAATTATATTGTGGCTCTATCACAACAGTTTGGAAGAGAGAGCTTATTGGCATCGTGTGGTCATTTCCTAGCTTGAAGGAAATGCTGGAATGAGGACTTAATAACCATAATGAAATTCCAATCACCTCATGCCTTTTGGCGAGAATGGGAAATTTGAACAATCTCACTTTTGAAAACATAAAAGGTGGTGAGAAAGGAGTAGCAGCTTTGGAGCAGTCTACAGCTCCATGTGTGGATGTTTCCCAGTGTCCTACTAACTCGTAAAAGTAGGCCTTCACATTATTCCTTAATGGACTGTGCACAGCGGGATGTAGATAGAAGTTCAAGGTCTCTGAGTGTATTACACTGGAGTCCCAACCCGTCAGAGCTAATCTCATCACTCTTTGTGGGTAGGACTGTAATGAATCAGAGATTAGAATCCCTGTAACTGTTAGTTTAGAAAGATGAGACTAAGGCATGTCTAAGTTTTGGAGAACAATGAGGAAATGGGCCATCAAAAGTAATGTTGTGTGTTTAGAAATTGATTCAGATATTTCCCTTGTAGTCTTTTATCAGAAATAACTATTTGACAAATGCCTTGCTTGGGAAAATGACTTTAAATGATAGCACCATTTATCTGTTCAAATACAGAGTTTAAAGTACAGTATAATACTTTGATTCCTAGAACTTCTTTTTTCTGGTGTAACATAGTCATACTAAGGACATTGTATGTTAAGGTAAAGCTTTTCGACTGGTATGGTCTATCATGTCGTACTGCTTCCCCCATATGGATTGCAGGTGTATCACAAGTAACAGCCCTGGGGCCTCCCTTCCCTGGGCCAGCTCTACCCCTTTGCTCCTCTGTGCAGCAGAGCCGTGGCAGTGCATATTGTGAAACACTGGGGAAGCGTGGCTCACAGACTTGTTTTTGGCCTTTGGCTTTCTTGGAATATTATGCACTAGGTTCAGATCAACTCTGCCATGTCAAAGCATTCTTCATCTGTCTGTTGCAGTTTACTCTGATACTCTATATATATTGTGAGAATTGGGAAATTCCAAAAGCTTTTTAGGGCAATATACACTGAACTTAGAGTGACCTAAGATTCTAGGAGTGTTTGTAATATTGTACAGTAGCTTTTCTCTTTGGAAAGCCCATTACCCTGGGTCAGAGTCATTAACAAGTTCATTGTTGTGTGGACCTGATTACTGATAGTTGTGTTTTCTTATGGAATCTTCACATCCTTGGCTATAGTTCATATAGATAAGAGAAAGTACTGGGTACGTAAGTTTCCCATGAAAGGTCCAGTGACGGTGGCACAGACCACTTTCTCATTGTCTACTATTCAAGATTTTACATGATATAAAGTTACATATTAGACATTTGCAGCAGTACCTTAGGGAGGATCAGTCAGGGCTTTTCAGGTAGTCTCACTGTTTGCTGGTTTCACTGGCAATTAAAATTGCCCATGTCTTGGACTTGAAACACTGTCAGTGTCAGGCTTTCCTTCATAGTCTAGTCACAGATTTCCCTCCCCCTTGTCATCGAGGAGGGGAATCTTCCTGCCATTTCTCTTGGGTGTTTGCATTTATGAACCAGAGCACTAGATTTGAGCATCTGAGTTGTCATGGTTTCTTATTTAAAAATTAATGGCTTGTTTTATCATGTAATTAGGTATAGATAAATATATTAACACTTCTTGATAACTTATTTTCTGTCTAAATATTAGAGTCTGTCCAAGAGAGTACTTAAAGCAAAAAATATAAGTACTAAATTATCAGAAGACTTTTTCATGTAGAAAAATAGAATTATTTCACCAAACACTATTTAGCTTAAAGAATAATTGACAGAAATAAATATTCCCAAAACATTATTGAGTAACTTGTCCCATTTTCTAGATCTAGTAAAACCTATTATTAAATTTATTTATTTGTTTATTTTTTAATGTGTATGTACTTCACTCAAATTGGAAGCAGATTGAAAAGTTAAGGTTAGTTGAGGCCGCAAGAAAAATAATTAAATACAGAATGATATACGTTGCTTAATAGTTAAAATTATTAACCAATCCCATGTATTGGTCTTGAGGAAATGTTTAAAATTAATATAGGGTAATAAAATTACCCTGGAATTTCTATTACAAGTATACTTTCCTAATATGAAATAGTGTAGGGAGAGAGGGCTGTTCCTTTGAAATTCTTAACAGCACCTTGCTACTTTGGGTAGCTTTCTAGTCTTGGCAGTGTGTGATTACTTGTAGAAACTAATTACTTCAGTGTCCTCTGAATGCAGTAAGAATTGTAGTGTTAAATTTTACATTTATTATTTAATTGCTTTTTAGGGGATTGCTGTACATAATAGTCTTTTTTGTTTTGGATTTTTATGGTGGAATTTGTAATTAAATTTATAAGAATTTTTAAAGCAATAAAAACTGTTAGCGCAGTTTTAGATTCAAAACGAACTTGAGCAGAAAGTACTGAGTTCCCTCTACACTTCTCCTCCATCCCTTGTCACAGAAACACACACGATAGGGGTGTAGTTTTCACAATTGATAAATTTACATATCATTCTCACCCAAAATCTGTAGTTTATTTTAGGGTTATTCTTGTCCAATGCGGTATGGGTTTTGAGAAATGGGTGATAACATGTATCCATTTTCATAGTATCACATGGAATAGTTTCGCTGCCCTCAAATCCTGTATGCTCTTTCTTGTCACACTTTCCTTCCTCTTAAACCCTGCCAACTGTTGATGGTTTTCCTGTAGCCACAGTTTTGCCTTTTACAGAATGTCATGTGCTTGGCATTGTACTTTATATAGCCTTTTCACCTTCGCTTCTTTCTATAGGATGCATGTTAGTTTCCTCTGTGTCTTTTCATGGCTTGATGGCTCATTGCTTTTTAAGACTAAGTAGTATTTATCTGGATATACCATAGTTTATTCATTTGCTTACTGAAAGACACCTTGCTTGCTGTCATGTTTTGGAAGTTATAAGTGATTCTGCCATAAATGTTTTGTACAAATAAACACTTACCTCTTTGGGGTGAATTGCAAGAAGAAAGGGAAGGGGTTCTGTGATAAAAATGTATTGTTGAGTTTTGTGAGAACTACCCAACTGCCTTCCAAAATGATTGTGCCATTTTGCATTTCCACCAGCAACAAATGAGAATCCTCTAGCCCTGCATCTTTGCAGCACTTGGTGTTGTCATTGTTCTGGATTTGACTTCCTAGTAAAATCTCATTATTCTAATTTGCAATTCGCTAATGATATGCGGTGTTGAACAATTTTTTACACACTCTCTGTGCCATCTTTGATGGGTTGTCTCCTTAAGGCTTTTGCCTTAAGTATACTAATCTGAATTGTTATCATTTTATTAAATGTGAGACTTTTCTTTTTAAAAAGGTTGTAAGTTTCACTGTAGGAATATAGGGAGGTTCCTGTGATTTGATTCCATGGAGTTCTTGACTCACAGAGTTATCCACATATAAGCACTTACACTTTGGTTTTCTTGCCTGATACTGGCTTGACAGTCAGGTTTTGTCGTGACCTCTCATCTTTCTCTCTTTTGAGAGCAAGGTTTACCTTATGACCTTACTTCTTTGAATTTAAGAAGATTTGTTGATTTTTTTCAGTTTATTCTGCTTTTTTGTTCATTGTTAGGACTGAGTGGTGGCTTACAAGCTTTTTATATGCTGGACAGGAAACTGGAGGCTCCCAGAGGATAATTTTAGTTCTTCCAAAATGTGTTATTGGTAAGAACTCAGTTCTATTCACAGTAACTCTAGGAAATTTTTCATATAAGCTTTCCAATATTGTTATATAATGTGAAAATGTAGCTTAATGATGGAAGGCCTAGGAGAGTGTTATCTACAGAAAGGCCAGAGAGTCAAATTCTGATAATTATTAGATAATATTTTTAAAAGTTTATCTTATATGAATCTTGTTGCTACTGTAGGCTTTCCCAGAAAAGAACAGAAAAGATTGATTTTTCCATATGACTAAAATATTTTGAAAGATATTGATTGGCTACTCAATGTGTTTGGGGGTATTCCATACACTCACACCTTTGTTTCTTTTTCAGGGTGCTTCATATTTAGTACAAGATACTCATATAACATGTCCGCTTATTCTCATGGAATTCCCTAGAACATAAAAATGATTATATCATTCTGAGATTACAGTATCACACCTATTTCTGCATATTGCCGTGTTAAGCAATATAGAATTCTGTGCATCAGTTAAAATGTAATTTAGACAATAAACTCTTTCAGTTTCACCTGGGTTTTTTTGATGGTGCTGGAGATCTTAAGTAGGGCCTTACTCATGCTAGGCACAGACTGTACTACTGAGGTAAATGCTTAGCTTTTTCCTGCATGCTTTTCAGCTTTGTATTTGTTAAAATTTCATTGTAACAAGAATGTTTCTGTGCCTGTGTATTTTCCTGGTTAGAGAACATTGTTGAGTGTCAACCTGGATAAGGACTTTGATTTCTTTTTTTATTTTTTTGTCTTTTTGAGACAGGGTCACTTATACAGTTCACACTGGTCTTGAGCTCACTTTGTAGCCCAGGCTGGTCTCGAACTTGCAACAATCTTCCTACCCCAGCCTCCTGAGTGCTGGGATTACAGGCATGTGCCATCATGCCTGGCAAGAACTTTGATTTCTGTACTGATTTTTTCTTTCTTCTTTTAGCCTGCTTAGCTCTCTTTTGCCTTAAATTCTGAGCTGTCAAACATTTCTTTTAATTATATAGATAGTGTATGAAGCTTGCAAAAGTATAAGAAAATATGTCAAACCAAGAATGAGAAACAGCAGTGCACATTCTGTTGGCTACAATTTTGAATATATATCATTTTATTTGCACTCTCTTTTCCTTTCTCCATTATAAGCATTAGTTTTAAAGTTAAGGAAACATGACGAATTCTTCATTCTAGAAAATACAGTCCGATTTCACCTAAGTCTTCTCTTTCACCTGACATTTTACATGGCATGAA
This sequence comes from Dinomys branickii, assembly GCA_004027595.1. Lineage (NCBI taxonomy): Eukaryota > Metazoa > Chordata > Mammalia > Rodentia > Dinomyidae > Dinomys > Dinomys branickii. The sequence continues at coordinate 67,797 of PVLD010004617.1, forward strand.
AGATTGCCAAGTCTTCCCTCCACTACTGTCAAAATTATTTAAATTGTAGATACAGAGGGATAAGTCTTCTCTAACACAGAATGTCTTGGTAGGGGTCCTGCTAGCAGAACCGTCACAAATGGATCAAAGACTATGAGAATAGCAATGACTGTCCTGGTAGCTAATTCTGTGTAGTGTAGTAAGGAAAGGTTTGCTAGCCTTGAAAAATGATTGATGATATCATTCGTGAGGGAAAATTCATGAAACAGAAAAAAGTCTTGCTTGCTTTCCTTTATTTAAAAAACAATTTTTAATAAATTTAAAGGAATTATGAAGTTCAGACATACCGCACCTGGTTTAGCTTTAGTAATTATACCGTGCCACAGTGTGTGCATTTGCAGATGTTAAGGGGAAAGTTGGAATGTAGTTCTGGATATTGAGAGAAAGAAATCATGGTTGAAAATCCAAATTTGGATTCGAGCAATCAGATGCTGGGTACTTGCCTGTTTTTCAGTGGGACTGCAAACAGGATGGTGGGCAGGGAAAGTCTTTGTTATTTGGAACTGACCTCACGCATTGAGGATTTTGATATCCCTTGGTACTAAGGACCAGTGGTACTCCTCCAATTTTATGACTTTCAACACTTTCCCTTGCCCTCACCCTCTGCCTCTCCCTCCCCTCCCCCTCCCTCTCTCACTCCCATCTCTCCCCTCCCCTTCCCTCTCCCTCTTTCCATCTTCCAGGATTATGTGGCAACCGTAAGGAAGATCATGGTACCAATTTGATTTGAGATCTGCTAAAATGATACATGACCACTTTGACCAAAACACACAATATAATCCATATATGTAATTTTAAATTTTCTATTACACACTAAAAAGTAATGATTTTTAATGTTTCTTGGTAAAACATTAGAAAACTTTAAAAAATTAATGTTTAACATAATGTGATGAAAAGCATTTGAATATATAATTAATTCAAAATCAATGAAACATTCTAAATTCGCTTTTTCATGCTACCTCTTCAAAGTTCAGTGGGCAGTGCACACGGAGCACATTTAGATTTGGATTAGTCATATTGAGCTCTACATAGCCACATGTAGTTTAGTAGCTACCTGGATAGCACAGGCCTGTAGAGACGCTGCATAGAATGTTAGAAGTGAATTGGGGTTTCTCTTTCAGTGTTTTCCCTGCCTTCTAAAAAAAGTTCCTTCTTTTATTTCTAGGAATCAGCTCACAGATCTCCTAGAAGATTCAAAATTAAAAATTGTTTCTTGCATTATTACCCTGCACATCTTGTATTTATTTTTATTTTCTTCTGGCACTAAGGATGAACCCAGGGCCTTTGCACTGAGCTACACCCCCAGCCCCATTTTCTAAAAATTTTATTTTTGTTTTTTACCTTGTGGCAGTATGTTGGTGACCTGCAGTTGCACAGACCAGACTCAAACTTGCTATCTTTCTGTCTCAGTGTCCCAGAGTGCTGGGGCTAAAGGGGTTCACCTCCACCCCCAGCTTCATCTTTTCTTTTTTTTTTGTAAGACAGCACTACATCTTTTCTTTAGAAACTTCATTTATGTACTTGGTGGTGTCCTTCTAGTTCACAGGGACTGGATGAATCACCACAATGATACATTGAATTTTTTATTGTTACTTTATTAATAATATCATTTCTAATAAGATTATGAATAATATGAATGTAAACAGGTTTATATTTGAGAAGTTATTATTATGAAGCATGTTGTCCTTTGATACGAGAGCCATCCTGACTTCTGTAAAGGAATATAGTGTCTAAAAATTTGTCGAGCAACTCACACGTAGAGCTCCAGATGAAAATTGCATCTTCTTCTCCTGTACTGAAAGTTGAATTGACCATGTCTAAGAATAAGACTGAATTTCTCCTGAATACTGTGCTAACACTAAAATTTCTATAGACTTCTTTCTGTTCCCATGCTTGAACTAATGAGCACATTTACACCTCCTTTCTGAAATCCTTCTTGTATTTAGTGGAAATTTTGTTATGCAGAAAGGGTAAAGAAATTCAAGTAAGGTAAAAATTGTATAAAATATTGCTAATTTCTTGGCAGTGTATTTTCCAAAGTTGGCTATAAATATTCTTTACATCAGGCACTGTCTTTTAATTTCGAGGAATCATTTATTCTATTTTATTAGACAGCATAATTCAATATAAAATTAAGGTTCTTTCCAAGTGAGTTCATAGTATAAAACAGTAATTCTTAAGCAGAAGACCTCTGTCTCCACTCCCCAACATTTGGCAGTTTCTGTAGATGTTTTTGCTACAACTGAGGGCCTTTACTGGTAGAAGGCAGGGATGCCACTAAATACCCACAGTGCAGAAGATGACCCCCAGTCATGTGGTGAAAATGTCCACAGTGTAGATGTTCTGGTCTAAAAGAAATCTGAAATATGTATATACAAAGATAGCTGGGATAGGTGTATTGCTGATGTCTGTAGTTTATTGAAAGCAACAGTTAATGCTTAAAATTTTCTTTTTTTCTTGACCAATTGTGCATCCATATATCTGATAATCAGAATGACTGATTCGAAGATAGTAATATGAAGTATAAGAACCATTGTTGAATTCCTACCATCTTGTGTGGTGAAGCTCTGTATCATTTCTAACGTGTTTCTTTTACTTTTATTACTTGTTACTGTCTTTGATTATTTGATCAGTCTTGCAGGTCTTACATCTAGTGGATTGAGCAACTTTGTTGAGGTTAACAGTATGTAGTGTAGCAACCACGGTTAATTCCTATCATTTTGTTTTGAGGTCATGTATTGTTTTTGATCTTTCTTTGTTGTTTTTGTCTTCATTGTTGTTGTTTTGTTATGTTTTTTTCTCTTTAAAACAAAACAAGAAAAGAAATCTGAGTTACAGCAGTGGACTTCTTAAGCACAGCATATGTACCAGTCCTGTTGCACATTAAGAGTACACTTCTATGTACATTCATTTTAAGCCTATTCAGTATCAAATAACAGAAAAAGGCAGTATGAACTTCCTGGGGGTAGTAAGTTATGCAGATGCAAAATTACACTGTTATTGTTTTGCCAAGTCAGGTTCAAGAGGTTGCCAGAAAGTAACAAAGCCTGAGCAAATGCTGTGCAGTTTCTTAATAAAAATTTACGTTCTAAATTTGTTTCTTTTTTGAGTTTCATTGTGTTATATTTTAGAATTTGTCGGAAGTACTCAGTGAAAATAGCTGTAGATTGAATATATTTATATGCCTCCCCCCAGCCCCACACTAAAATTTCCAGGAGGAAGTAGAAAGGGTTTGGGAAATGTGGAAGCAGGGGCGTGGGGGGAGAGCATCTGGGGGCTGAGAGAGCGTGTGTCACGGCAGGCGGTGTTAGTGTCACTGGCCTCTTCTTGCCCTATGTGCAGGCTAATTTTAGACTTTTAGCAGCTAAGATTTATTTATATTCTTTGTATTCTTTTGTCTTCCTCAGAAGGTTTTTGAAAGTATTCCACAAGAACATTTTGTGGCAACTTCTCATATTTGCTTAATATGTTGTAGCAGTAAAAACCATGATTTTAAACAGTGCGTATATGGGAATGTGAAGGAGAATTCATGTCTTTTTATTTAGCACCACATGAAATGTAGCATTTGATTGCTAAAAAGGGCTGTCAGACATTTCATAGTCATCTTTTTTTGTTTGGCTTTTTTGAGACAGGGTCACTGACTTTGAACTCACAATGTGAGCCAGGTTGGCCTTGAACTTGTGGTGAACCTCCTGCCTCAGCTTCCTGGGGGCTGGGATTACAGGTGTGTACCACATCCCATGGCTAATGATTGTTTTAATAGTCAGAAAATATTAAGTGTCTTCATAGCCTCTAGCTAAACAGATAAAATAGTTCATTGCAGTTATTTATAGGAGATAGATAGACCTATCATAGATCATGCTTTCAATTCCTGTCGCTATTTTTTTCTCTTTCAAATGGAACATTTTCTTTGCGGTTATATGCAGAGTAATTCATATAGAGAACCTGATATATAAAACCTAGTGAGTTCTGCAATGGGTCAAAACCAGATTAGGACTCTGTCAGTGTGGGAAGAATGCATGAGATAAGGCTGACTTCAATGAGTAATTATACTTCTTAAAATGCTATCTACTAACACTTAAAAAAATTTAGTCCATGCCAACCATTTCATATGGATTTGCACTTTGAAACCATTGAAAATGCTAGGAAATGGCTGGTAGGAAATTAGAATTCCAAAAGGACTAAAGCAGGACTATCCAGTCACCTGTCCCCTGCTCCTGGGCAGTGTCCTGGTCTCTCCCACAGCAGTACACAGCAGGGGATGGAAGGAAGTAGGGAAGGGAGACAGGGTGCTTTCACAAGGTGAAAGGTGAGGTAGAGCTATTGAGGCTGTATCAGGAATAAAATGATAACAGGTATTTAACACCATTCCCAGTAAAAAGGAATAGTGAGCACTATATATGAGTTACACTTAAATTTTCTACTGTTACAACTACTGACATGAGTTTGAGAAGCTGGCAGAATCACAGCTAGGGATGGAAGCTGACAGGTTACAGTTTTTGTGCATTTGTCTATTTGGTGGTCAGTGATGAATGTCTTTCTGTGCTGTTTTCCCTGGATGCAGAGCGTCGGGCAGGTCGGGGGAGGAAGGCCGCTCTCACTGTGTGTCGGGTTTAGTTATGTAGGTGTTGCAAACACTGTTGCGCCTTGGTTACTGTTGATACAATCTGTTCATACTAACTGCTTTTCTTACATCTTTAAAGGACCGCATACTACATCATCTTTTACATGCTGTGATAAACCTTGGACAAAATAAAAAATGAAGGTCACTGCTCAGGGCTTTCAAGGAAGATAAAATTACTTATTTGGTGCAAGATATTAACCAAAGCATTCAACAGAAATACAAAAAGGGAGTGAACCTGGATTTTTTGAGAAACCCATCTTGGTTTACTTGTTTGGCAGTTTACACATTCTGGCCACTGAGGAAAACTGTAACGTTGTTTGTTCATTCTGTTTTGGTTTTTATTAGAATAGGTATAATTCGTGAAGTCTTAACTTGGATTTACATTTCTCCCTTAACTTCTTTTCAACTCCTAAGTTTTCTTCCTTTCTTCAATCTGTAGAAGAGACAAATACTCAGCAGCTCATGCTTTAGAAAGTTAATCTGTTTTGGCTTTGAAACGGAGCCACTTGACATTATTGTAGACAAGGAAAGGTGGGTATACAGGTCAATAATCATTTCCTTTTCTCCCTACAGAAAATAAATGACTCAATTCTTGATAGTAATCTTCATTTTCTCTAGCCACAAAAGACCAGAGATGTCATTTCATTACTTACTCCATTCATTGTTCTGGACGCTCTTTTCATTTTATACAAATGACTTTTCATAAAGGGAAATGACTGATGACTGTTAATGTGCAATATTAAAACCTCTGCTTTGGCAAATAATCAGTTTTTTTTAAAGTTTTGATATCTGCAACCATCTGTAGAGTTGATAAATCTCATAAAATATGATAATAAAACAGACTTAGTTTAAAAAAATAATGTAGCTAAGCAAAAGAGTTGGTTTATAAAGCTTCTTAAACTTCAACCAAATTTGTGCTGCATGTCCATGTTCAGAGAAATCTTTTTTACTTTTTATTACATGATTCAAACCTACTCATCTGAAGAAGCGAGTACAACAGCATGAACAATTTGCCCCATAGCCACCTATCTCTGTGTCATGAGCCTTTTAAGGGACCGGGGAATTAGTAACATAGTTTTCTTGCCTCTATCTCAAAGTAAACTCTAGGGACCCCGGTGCCAGTCCTGATGCTCCCCCTACCCCGTCTCTCCTCAGAGACTGATCGTTCTTCCACGCTGTTTCCCTCTGTGTCTTTCCTCCTGTGTGTCACTGTGGCCCCTTCCTGGGCTCAGGCCTTACTCTTCCCTAGGGTGGGGTGGTGGGCTCTGAGCCTGTTGCTGTCCCTTCAGCATTATACCCTACATCTTTATAAGCCACCTTCCAGGTTACTTTCAGTGCTGTCTTTACAAAAGAGTAACACATTAGCTTTTGCTTAATGAGCTTTCATGACTTCCACCACCTATTGTATTATGCGCAAACACATTTCTTCCCTGGGTTTTGTTTGTTTGTTTCTTCTCCCAGTGGCTTTTAAGGAACTTTCTGTTTTGCTCAGTTGTACCCCGGCAACTAGCACAGTAAAGCATTAGAGAAATTTTTTGGAACAAATCAGTGAATTACTATATATTACAAGACCACTCATGATTGGACACCACGTTATGTTTCTTGTCTGATCAGTTACTTCTCCAGTGAATCAAATAGTCTAGCCATACTAATTTCTCTTTTATTCTCCTATGGATAATTCTTTTATGGAGAATTTCATAGCTCTAAGATTTTGACTATGTTCTGTCTATTCTAAAACTAGAAGGCTGAATTCATCTTCTGTTTGTCTACATTTTTCTTTCAGTAGCCCAAGCAATACTTAGAACATACTCTGTGCTCAACGTAGTTTTAAGCCTGGAGCTAGGAAGACTCAGGAACAAAAAGGCAAGTCTGTGCTTCCTGACATTTATATCCCAGTGTAGCAGCAATGGTAGCGTCACTGCATGTGATTACTACAGCGGTGTAGAATATTCACAGCCCTGGAGGTGGGAACATTTTTATAACATGGTCAAGATACAGCCTGAGTAGCAAGGTAACTGGGTAGAGGCCCCTGCTGTAGGGAGGGGTAATGACTTTCCATGAGCTCAGTACTCTTTCCTTCGGTGTAGATACGATCCTGTTGCTTTTGCCTTGTAACTCTCACCTCAGCCTGCTCTTAGGTGAAGAGCTGTGGCTCATTCGCCAGAGTGGTGGACATAGTTCTTACCATGGTACAGCTTTGTAGCAGTGTCAGTGCGCTCTGTTCCTGGTAGCGATAAAAAGCAGAGTTGATCTCAGGATTAGATTGATTATCATTTTCATAACTTTAGGCAAATTACTTAATATCTCTGAACCTTAGTAGTCTTTTTGGGGGGTGGAGTACTGGGATTCAAACTCATGACCTTGCGCTTGCCAGTCAGGCACTGTGCTGCTGAGCCATATCCCCAGCCCCTAGTTTTCTTTTCTAGTGTGAACATACTATAGTAAAAAAAGTTTGGGGGAATTAAATGACTAGAATGATACCCTACAAAACTTTCTTTGTTGTTCATGGTTATATCCTAAATAGCGGGAAGAGTGCCTGACTGTCATTGGTTGTGTTTAAATGAGTCGGGATAGGAGTAAATGAATAATGCAGTGAACATAAAGCACATGAAGCAACACCGGGTATATAAGTGCTAAATAAACATTACTGCTAATTTTTTTTTTAATTAGAAAGCCCTGAGGTCCTGTTGTGTAGTGTTGCAAGGATTCGTGTGAGTCATCTGTATGTGGGGGCTTTCCTGCATTGGCCCTTCCTGCCCAGGTCCCTGTGGCTGCATGTGCACCGAGGAAGGAGGTCTGGAGAGTAGGACGGAACACACGGTAGCATTTGCACTCTCACTTGCTCCTGTTTTCTAGCTCTAGACTCTGCAGGGACCAGGCCCTGAGAATTAGCTCCTGCCAGCCCTGTTGCTTGAGAGGATCTTGTTTCTGGCTTCACTGCTAGAACTGAACTCAATTCCCTGGTGTCTTCACCTGATACCAAGACCGCTTCGTAGTCCTTCTTGACCCACAGGTACCTTCTTTTGCCTATCGGGCCTCTCCAGATGCTGATACCTGCCCAGGAGAATTGGAGTCCGTCCTTTCTCTCAATAGTTTGCTCGGTGGTAGGTGGGCGCTTTCATTGCCACTGTAGTTCCTTGTTTTCTGACTACTTTTGTTCTCCAGTCTGCGGGTTGCCCCTGGCATCTCTCCTAGTGCCTCATGGTTCATGCATGTGGCACTGCAGTGGCAGGCAGGAGCTCTGACCCAGCAGAGGCCCTCGCTGAATGTTCATGGGAAGACTTGGCCCATGCACAAACTCAAGCGTGTGTAGTAGTTCTGCTTGGACTATGGAAGACATAAATACCTTTCTATTAAAATTTATTTTAATGCTGGTGTGGAAAGTGTTATTTGGAAGCCCAGATGTCATTTTAACCACCGCTATAGGATGTATAAAGAGAAGAAGGCATGCATCCTTTGTTTCTAAAAGTGTGCAGCCTTGTACTGCCTAACCTTGGAGCTGGTTCTGAGAAATGTGTTGTTTAGGCTGTTTTGTCATTGTGAAAACATAGTATGTACTTGTACACACTTAGAATGGCTACAGCCTCAATAGTTGTTATAATCTTGTAGGGCTAATGTTGTCTGTGTGGTCCATCCGAAGTGTTGCCACCTATTGCACGACTGTATTGTGGCTGTTTGAACATACCTCTAGGTATTTTTGGATTTCAGGTTGGTTTGGGTTGGTATCATTTTGAAAAGCATCTATTTGCACCTTGAATGAGAACTTCTGCTTTTCTTTCATAGTATAACAGCTCGTTTATAGGAAATATTTCTAAAATACTTGTGTAAATTATATATTGTTGAGATAATTTAGAACTTCTCTAATATAGAAAACAGAAGTGATTCTTGCTGTCAGGATGATGTAAGTTGCTGTATTATAAATAGAATTCAGCTAGTCCTGTGGTGAGACTATTGCATGTGTCTCAGCATGAGATTTTTATGGAAAGATTTTGTTAAGACTGAAGAAAACTACTTCAGAGTAATGTATGTATGCATCATTGCAACCATGAACAAGAGTTAAATTGAGAATCTTACTGGGGGAACCATCTAGAGTTGGGGCTCTTAGTTCTGTTAATGAAATATCGCTAGTAAGATGTTATTTGTTCTCCCGATCTGCAAAGGAATGAAAGATGGAAGACTAGGTTCAAATGGAAAAGTCTCTGAAGTGATGTTTAGTTCGTACCAATTCACGTACTTTGCTTAATCATGTGTCCTCTATAAAACTGAATTACCAAGAAGGATAGGTGAGCATTGAAAAATATCTTTTACACTTAACAAATATTTAAAATATAATGCCAAAATGCATCTATCTTTGAGTATAAAATGTGGGAGCTTAAGTTACTGGTTCACCCAAGTTTATGAAACCGTTGTGAAAATATTGAAGTAGCCATCAAAGATGTGAATATTTTCAAAACACAGCAGAGCAGATGAGCCTAGACTAGATTTTCTGGATGGTGAAGTAAAGATGAACTGACTTGTTAAATTAATTATGAGACACTATTAGGATAGAAACCTATCCTCACATGGAGTTAAAAAATATACTGAAAACTTGATTTAATAAGAAAAATGTGAAATAGCTTGGAAGCCAAAGGTTGGTTTGACTTAATATTGTTATTTCCCAAAATACACTCGTCAGTGACCAGAAATTTCACATTTAGTCCTGTGGCTGAGTCAGCTAAGCCCTGGGAAGAGCTGTTACCTAGATACCGAGCCCCTCTGGTAAGACCTTCAGTAAGGTGCTCGTGTTATTCCTGGTTTTGCATGGGGGCTGTGTATTGGTGGGAAGGAAGAAGGTAGATTGAGTGTGGCTGTTAAGGAGTGAAGGTTAGGGTCAGACTTGGCTGGGTTTAGAACAGAGCTGTACTACCTACTCATTGTGTGTCCTTGGGCAGTGTAATTTCCTCATGTCTCAGATGCTTTAATTTCAGATAATAATGGCATCAACTTCTCTGTGAGAGTTCAGTGAGTATCTGTATGCACAACTCAGCGCATGGAACTATGCAAACATGAGATAGGATGTTACCAAGATGATAACAAAAGTGATTATTTGTTTCATGCCACTATATGCTTTGTCATGTAGCAAGAGATAATTAAAATTATTACCTAAGCATCATTCCAGTCCGTTACATTTGATACCTTTATCCAGAAGGATCAGGTGTGCTAGTCTTTTTTCAGAGGATTTCACTGACTTGTATTTCAGCACACATTTTGTGTAGTTAGTTGTTAGCCTGTTAGTTGGTGGGTCTGGTATATCTTTGGTGTAGAATCTGAAAACATTTGCTACTGTTGATGTGTTTTTATTATTGTTGCTATGGTAGAGACTAGCCAAAAAAGAGGAGGGATGTGACTTCTCCAAGAAGTCTAATTTTCTGTGATGTGATTCTGTCTTTTTCCTACAGGATGACACGTTTAGCTTTTTGACATGCTTGCATTTTGTAGCGATGAGTCTGCCATGAAAATGTCTCTGGAACTTGACTTGGTGAAGCCCGAACCACTTCTGTGTCCCTTGCACCATTGTTTAATGCCACATGGGAATGGGGCAAGGGTGCCTCATCCCCTGTCACTGGCCATGAAAGTTTAAGCTGAAACATACATAAATAAATATACCCTGTACCTACAGAGAGCAAAACAAACACCAGAAAACATTTTTGGCTTAGGAAAGGAAACCTTGCCGAGTATTCACTGGCTAGTTTTATATTCCAGCTTTTCGAACTGACCCACAGTCAGAAGGAGGGAGAGAGAAGGACTTGGATTGTCGGGGGAGGGCAGGTAGTAGACCTGTGAAGTCAGCCTTATTGTATGAAATTCTAAGTCACCTTCATTGTGTGTGTTTGAGTTACTGTCATCAAAGAGCTGTGCCTTTTCCTTGAAGCAAGTGCCATTCTGGATATTTTGAGATGTTAAGATCAATTGCTATTGTAGTTTATATGGCTTTTGAGTATGAAAACTATTAATTTGTATGTTACTGTGTTGACCAGTCTTCTTTGGTGAATAAGGGTTACCTAGAGCTCTGTTCTCATTCAGTGTGCCTGGCACTGCTCAGTAGCCAGCTAGCAAATCCTGTAGTAAATTTTACATTAATTTATAAAATTCATTCATAGGAGACCAGCTTGCACACATGTATGTGCAAATGTGTGTATAATACACATTACACATTATAATTATACCTTATATACACATTATAATGAACTTATAATACACATTACATGTTATAATTCTGAAGGACATATAATATCAAGTGTACACTATAAATGTACAAAACGTACCATGGCACTAAAATTGATGCCTCTATAATTTTATTTACCCCTTGGGACTCAAGTGAGCCATTGATTCCACAGCAAATGTGTTTTTTTTGTTTGTTTGTTTGTTTGTTTTTTCACTGGTACCGGGGATTGAACTCAGGACCTTGCACTTGCCAGGCAAGCGCTTATGCCACTGAGCTATACCCCCAGCCCCAGCAAATGGGTTTTGATTAAGATTATAGCAAGATACATTTGACAGCCATTCCATGGCTGTTCCATATTAGAACCTGTCACATATTTAAAGTGTGTAGTCACCTGAGATTGTATGTATCTGAGCTTAGTGAGATAACTCTATCAATATTTTGTTCCAAGGACTGTATCTTCAGTGCTGTATAATTAAAAACCGTACAATTTCCTGGACGATTTGAACATGCTGTGGTGCTTAGTGCTTAGCCTATATGTGAGGCAAGCTTAGAATTAGGAATGCACGGATTAATATGCTTCACATATACAGGGTAGCTACAGGACACACCTGAAAGTTACCTGCACTGATTGAAATAGTTGAACAGTTGATACTTGGTTCCCCACCTGTGAATATTGTTATTTAAGGTCCTGCCCTGTACTACAGTTGTGGCTAATGAGTGATCCTGGAAAACCACAGAAGGGGAAATCAGATTTCCGGGGAAAACTTGATTTCTTTTTAAAAGTCACAGTTTTTCACTTTTACATAAACTAAAATGTACATTGTGACTCTAACACAGCTGGAATTATTCACGGCCAACAATGAGAAACTTATAAAAACATATAAAAATGCAGTGGTATTTAAATATGCTAAATGGAACATAGACCCAAATAAGTTTTCATAATTTATCAGTTTTTCACTTCAAAAGCCTCTGGTTAGCTTGCATTTTTAAAACTAATGAGTTTATCACAGTCAGTGGGAAAATGGTTCAAGTATATCAGCTGTAAATTGGTGCAAAGCACTAAAAGGGACATTAGCCCCTAATCAGCTCCGAACAGCTCATTAAACCTGCCTTTCCCGATCGCTCTTTGTCTTTGCCCTCCTCGCTTATGCCTCCACTGCGAGGCATCTTGTCCCTTATTCATCTAGGGAGACCTCCTCTAGGGTGTATCAGCCCATCCTTCACTGTCCACCCACCCACCAGCCTGTGGGAAGCTTTGCTAAGGCAGCTTTTGCGCACGGCTGTGGGAGGCCGAGGAGCTGAGGGCTGGCTGCCTGCAGGAAGGCTTTCCCGGGACTGAGCTGGACCGATGCCAAGCTGGCTGCTTCCAAGGACGGAAGCAAGTGACACATTAGGGTTTGAGATCTGTGCCCGATGTGTAAACAACCACAGGCCTTGATGAAAGGATTTTAAGTTTGGAACAAATTAACTGAGCTCACCAGCAAGACCACAGTTCCTTCTGCTCTAATAGCAGAAAGGATGCAAAAATCCCTAAAAAAAAAACATAAAAGTAAAAAATAAGGATGAGTCAAAAGCAAAAACTAAGAAAAAATATCCCTCTAATTTTGAAAATGCAGGCATTTTCAAGGAATGAAGGATACTAATACATTTTCTTTAGGTGACATTAATTTTTAAAAAATACTTATTAGATAATTAGAATAAATTTTCTTGTTGATTTCTCAGAGCAGTTATTTCTAATAAGGGGCCCCACAAGTTTTATTTCATGTTTTTCTGAAAAAGCAGAATGAAGAAATGAGGAGAACTTCACTCTGCTGCACTTCGTTGGTATTATTTAGTGATAAAAACATTTGATTTACGATAGATTGAAGTGGGGAGTTTTATTTAACTATTTTATGGAAAGGCCTTATGAAAGGCAGAAATATCAATGTGTAGATAGTGGGAGGTGAGAGAAGGAGGGTGTGTTATGTCCATGTACCATCCCCATGGTGAGCGTGACCATCACGTCCTACAACATGTACTAATGAAGCTTTTTAGGTTGTAAAACAAAATCAAGGTTCAGAAATTATACTTTTTCTTAAGCTGTATGTAAAATATTTAGCATGTAAAGTTTTTTTACATTTAGTAAAACCACTTTAGCATTATGGCTATATTCTGTAGTGGAGCAAAAATAACTATTCTAAAAACTCAGTCAAATTTAGTCATGTCACTTTCCTACTTTAGCCAGTACAGGAGGATGGAAAGTTGGCATGCCAACCACATTCTAAAACACAAGCCTGAGGTGGCGTCAAGTGAGCCCCGATGTGTGACTGTCTGACTGTCTTCATAGGTTTCTCACTTCAGGAAATTCCTAAAGCAATGAAAAGGTGTAGAAAATAAACTTGATTTAATCTTCTTATGAATGTTGTTTGAAATGCTATTGCGCCACAATATAAATAAGGTTTGCCTTTCAAGAGGTGGTAAGCTGAGCAAAACATACATGAGAAAAGGGGAAAGAAGTTAGTTACAGCTTTAAGAAATCATTCTTGATCTGCAATTATGTTGGCTGTTTTTAATGTATATTTTGGGGGATTCATATATAGAAATTTTCATCTGATCAAAATCATATATAAATTAAATTACTCTAGAGTTTTGGGTTTTTTTTGCTTTTAAATTATTTAGGCTTTGAGAATAGATAGGTAATTTTTTTTTATCTAACTTTCTCTTTTATGAATGTCTATACAAGGGAACTAAGGAAAAGAAACACTTGCCATATAGTTTCTCCCACTATTGAGAGACTGTGATAAATTGTTTCAGCCCCATATAAATTAATGTAAGGTTTCCAGACTTCAGTTTATTACAGCCTGACCTCCAACCCAGAGGTCAAAGAATCAGACTGATTAATTCAACTTCTTGGTCATTATTTCAAATGAAAGTTCAGATTGGGATAATTGGTTATGCTGATACTCACATTTAATTATACTTCATTGTTAAAGAATTAGGTTAGCAGTGCTAAAGGGATGCCAGTGAAGAAAGACTCCACCAGATGTCCTCTTTTGATGCTATATAGCTGAATCTCCCCCCCCCCCTCTTTTATTCTCAGAATACCAACACCTTTGAGAACAGAATGTTAATGCTTGATGGGATGCCGGCAGTCAGAGTCAAAACAGAGCTTTTGGAATCTGAACAAGGGGTAAGCAGAAGTTTCCAGTGATGCCTACCGCCTCCTCTTTCTCATTGTGCCTTCATTTCCAGACCATCCTGGGGCTTGCGGAGCACTTCTGTCTGTTTGTTTGTCCCCCATTGCCTAAGCTATTCCCTCAAGAAAAATCATTTGAGATTTTGGTTGATTCACACACAGTTATAAGCTTAAATATTATTTCTTGGTTAGTATGCTGAAATTAGAAGGGATAATGACCTTAAAAAAAGCATATTGTCATATTTCAGCAGGTGAATTTTTCAAAACCTAACAAAAATTCAAAACAAAGAAGATGTATTAAAAAATAAAGTGGAAATATAACCTTCATGTTAAGATAGCATGGTTCATTCTAAGTGCAAATATGAGAATGTTAGTATTTATTGGACAGAGTTGGTTATATTTTTTTTTGACATTTGTATTTATCTTTTTTAGCTCCATGAGGAATAAGGGATGGTTGGTGAAATGGAGTTCAGTTAATCTGAAATTTTCCTAAAAGTGAGAGAAAGGTTATTTAGCAATATATAACCAAATGGATGGATTAATTTATCAGTATTTAAAATATAACTGCTGAGAGCAAAGATCCTTCTTAGTGAATGTAGGACATTTTATGATTAACATTTGTAGCATCACTACTTAAAAGCATAAGGATAGTATAATTGGTTATAATTCATTTCAACATTGGCATGCACATATATATAGGTTGCAAAATTAGCATATAGGTGTGTGTGTGTGTGTGTGTGTGTGTGTGTGTATTCCTAGTGAAAGAGTAGCAATTAGAAGACCTTTTCAGGTCATTTTTTTTTTTTTCCCGGTACCAGGGATCGAACTCAGGACCTTGCGCTTGCCAGGCAAGCGCTTATGCCACTGAGCTATACCCCCAGCCCCTCAGGTCATTTTTAGAGGATGTTATTTTTACTGTTGTGTTCAGCATGGATTTTTAAATTTTGAAATAATCCACAAAGTTCATGGTAACCAATGAAACATCTCCATAGTTCTCTGCATGGTATAATGACAGATTTCTAAAGATTCAGCCCAAAATTGAGGGAGTAGAACATCATGAAAGAAAAGAATACTATGCCATAATTACTACATTATTTTTTCATAGACAGCTTCTCAGGAAAAGTCATCCATTCACCTGGATTTCCTAGCTACACTTATCCAGTTACACTCAATGTATCTTCCAGTTATTGTAGATACAGTTGTTTCAACCTGATGAATTAACCTAATCACAGGGAAGATTTGTTCTATTTCTTTAGAGTTCTGATGTCTCATTTCGCTTCTTAAAATGTGGGTGTATGAATTTAATAAAATAAATTTCTGCATAATATATAAAGACTAAGTCTCCTTTAGAGAAAATAATTTTCTTAGTTCTCATTTGTGGGAAGAGTTCTCTCCTAGTTCACAGTATTGCTTTTACTTTATAATACTTTCTTCAACTCAAGTAGCAGTGGCCTGTTCATGTTTGGAGGGAGGCAGGAACTATAGAAATCCCACAGTCAAAAACGGTGGCACGGATCAGTGGTCAGAGCCAGGATCATGCCTTTTTGTCACCTGTCCCTTGACATTTAACAGTGGCCAGAGGGTTCTTTTGGCTTCATTGTCTTTTTCCAGTTTTAAGGTAAGATTTTCCTGCAAGATTCAGATGTTCATAAAGTGAAGACCAATAATCATAGAGGTTTTAAAGTATGATTAAAAACCCTGCATCACATTATTTATAGAAAGTAGGGATTTTTTTTTTTTTTTTGTCCTTTAACAGGGACAGGAAACATTGTGGCTTCTCAAATATTACTTAGTGGCTTTACATTAAAGCCAGTTTTCTTTCTTGTGAATGGAGCTGCTGATACTGGCATTTTAACCCTAATTTAGATTGCATATGCGGGAGCAAAATGGGACCTTTATTTTTTTCCTTAGTTGTCTAATGAACTATAATTCTCTAGTGGAAAAGCTTCAAGAGAAGCTGTCTGTAACATTTACTGAAATGTATTAGACTTAACTATTGATTACAGCATTCATAATTTGTAATACTTTACATCTGCAACTTAAAATAAGAAGTAAAACATAGAATTTCAGTGATTTAACTTTTGGCCACTTTGGGTTTTTCATTGGAGATGATGGAGTGGGTGCTACCTACCATATAATAAGAATCTCAGATCTATTATTATTATTTTTTTTTTAGTAAGGAATGCTAGAAGGTTGAAGATCTTATAACTCCTATTCATACCTAAAGGCTGTTTGAAGTCTGATTCTTTATAAGCAAATATAAATATAAACATGTGAGTGAAATTTAAGTAATTGCATGTGGTTTTGAGAAAGATGAGAAATGGTTTCAAACAAAAAATTACAGAAACTTGACTGTGTCCCAGCAGTGAATAGGAAAACCCAAAGTTGATACATCAGTAGACTCTGTAATCACTCTGAAAAACATAGTTTAGAGACCTTGTCTTTAAGACACTGATATTAATTTCAGTCTTCAGGGGAGAAAGTTGGTGTCTCTTGCAGGCTCAGAAAGCATTTCAAATTTGGTGCTTTACATAGACCTTCTGTTTCTCTGCCCCATGGAGGCATATGTTTGTTCCCTCCTGCTTGCTTTCAAAAGGCCTTCTGGTCTTCTCCTGTCAGCTGGTGTCTGCCTGTCTTCTGCCCTTCCAGGAGATTCAGGACCTAACGATCCTGAATTCCAAGGCTTAAAGGAAGACTGTAGAGCAGACCGAGTCTCCTATCTGAAAAATTTTGCTACAGTGCCCTATTTCTCTTTAATGAGTTTTAGGGTGTGTTTATGCGGTCATGCATGCCTCTTCAGTCAGATCGAGATATCTTAGAGGGTGAAGTCTCATTTGCACATTTCTCCCTTGTGTCTTTCACAATTCCTGGTAGATGATAAGTGCTCAGTCAAGACAAGATTTCATTCATCTTGTCTCCAGATTATAACTACCATAGTGGGTAAAGTATAAAATCTATGAGTAGTTAGCTGTAAACCTGGTTTTCCTGCTTCATGAACCATACAAGTGAAGTTGGATATACTGGAAACATTCTCCCTGGTGCTGGAGGTCTCAGTCCTGTGGCCATGCAATGTGTATAGGTACTGTACCAGTTCTGAAAGCCTTCTCTTTGGAGATCTGTGTCTCGTGAAGTTATGGGATATCTGAGTAGATTATCACTAGTGTTTCCTGAAATGTGACTTTAGTTTTCTTCAAGCTTGTTGGTAATCCAGCACATGCTGCTAAGCAGTCTGCAGGAAGAGTATGTGCTCTTGTGATATGCTTCAGGGCACAGCGAGGAACATTTGAGTGACTTTGTCTGTGACCTTCGGTGCTCAAGCCCTGCTGTTACAAGCACTTCCCAAATGCTGTCAGTCTTTGGATGTTCTAACATGTTATTAAACAGAGAACTACAGCAGGAGGAAGAGTTTGGAACTATTATACCCAGAAATAAGGCAATATGGGGAAGAAGGGCACTACCTCAAAGGCATAAAACGTGATTTTTTTCCTGGCCCTGAAGTCACTAGCTTGAATGACAATGGAAAGTTCCTTCATATATCCAGGTCCCTCAGTGCTTATCCATGCAGTGGGGGTGTTTGAGAAAAGTCCTTCCTTCTCAGGTTTGTGATACTCTAAGATCCCAGGAAAGGGCAAAGAGACAAAGGATTTCTAATGATGAGTATGAAGCTCATACTCCCACAAAATGCATGTAGAAGCAAAACTGCATTCTTCCAAGTGGGACAGACGTAGTTGAGATCGTTGTTCAGCCAGGTGCCAGCTGCGTAGCTCAAGCCTTAGTCTGTCACTTTCGTTCCCCTCGGTCAGGATGCAGAGTTAACCACCCAGAAGCAAAGGAGGCTGTTACATATGGGAGGTGTGGAGCAAATGTTTGCCTTTTGAAGAAAAACAGGAGGAAAGGCTCTGTGCTCTCTACTTCTGCTCCTGTGGGTTTCATGAGACATTTGGCAGAGATTTCAAAATCTGTCATCACTCCATAATTCTATAGGTGGTTAAGGTAAATCTCAAAGCGAAACTGTTTTGTTTTGTTTTTTAATTTGAATTTTTTTAAGTGTGGCTACAGAAACATTTCAAATTCTGGTGAGGGGTATTATGTGAAAAAGAGAATCAAAAGGTAAATGAGAATGGTTTTGCTACATTTTCTAAAATGTAGTTCTGAGTCTGTGTGCCTTAGGGATACTCGCTACAGCATTTACACATACAGTGATGAAGATATCTGGGACTTGCTGTGAAGCAAAACAGGAGAGGAGAATGCGCGTGACTAGAGACAGACAAGAATGGTTGTGACTCCACCATTACTGAAGCTGGACGATGGGCACAAGAGCAGTTTGTTTATTCTGCCTAATTCTGTGTGTGCTCAAACTTCTTTAAAATGTGTAAAAAAGAGACAGTAATTCTTAACAAAAATATGAGAAGAAATTACATAGCTGCAGCAGCTTTAAAAGAGGGATAAAAGAAATATTTCTTACAGGTCTCCTTAACTGCCAGTTTCCTGAGCCCTGTGCATTTTCCATAGGGGAGGAGCAGTCCCTGACAAGCCACTGGAATGCTGAGCGCTTTGTTACCCTGCCTCAACTGTGGAGCTATAGAGAAGCGTGGTGTTAGTGTGTAGGATAGAGATGAGGGAAGAGAATGGCTGGTTGGTCAATTTTAAGTGCTGCAAGAAGCCAGTGAGTCAGTAGTGAAAGACCCACGCGTGTTGCCCATGGACGAGAAAGGCTAAGGCTCCTCTTGCCTCTGCCATGTAGCTAGGATGGCTGAAGAGGGTGAAGGTGACTTGCACAGGTTCAAGGGATATTCCCACTCTTACTATCTGAAAATCTCAGCCTGCCCTACAGCAGACCCCTGTGAGTACCCTCATTTTAGAAATAAGACAGAGGAGTGCAATGATTTTCTTTTTTGCCTTATGGCAGCTTGCAGTAACTTTACAGACCATTCTGCAGGACATTTGTAATGTTGTGTGAGGGTATTCCTATATGCAAAGAGGTGACTGGCACCATGAAACAGTTACAATGGGCCTCCCTAAAGAAGAGAGCTTGAGCACTGTGCTCCTCGTTACACCTCATCATCTCGGTCCAGGAGCTGATGAACACACAAGGCTCAATAAATTGTGATTCACTCAGATTCTGTTGATCTGCGGGCCTGTTTGCCACACTGTAGAATGGGAAGGATTTTGAGACTGGTGCTGTTTTGAAAAAGATTCCAATCCTTAGGCTTAATAAAGAAGTATAGACAGGTGCAAGTATTGTAGCTGCACCTAGAGATGTGCTGTACAATGCTTATTTAATTCCATTAAAATGGTTTTAGGGGGGAAAAACCAACAGCAAACCTTACCTATTCCCTCAACAAACCTCTGCTTAATTTTACATTATAAATTTAATGTATGTATGTATGTATGGCTTGGTAAGGCTGTTCCTTCAGTGCCCTCGTCAAAGGGAAGAAAAGGCATTTATTAAAACGCCACTTGCATTACCCTTTAACAGGCCTCATTATTTCCCCTCCTACTGTGGAACAGGGGCCAGCATCACTAGTAAATTGGTAGAATTATCTTGGAAATATGAATTTGCTTATCACATAATATTCTCTGATGACCCACTGCTTGAGACCTTTTGATCTGTAGTGAAATCTCTGCTTGTCACTACCTGGCTTCAAAGAAAAACATGTGCAGAAGCTATGATTTTGCTAATGTGAAAAGACCAGTATGTTTTTTTAAGCAGAACATATCTACAGTTGCAGAACTCATGTTTTAGCACAGAGAGATCCTCTACTACAGATGCAGAGTTGGACTGATTTTAATAATGTCAGGATGGCCAATAAATGTATTAATAGAAAGAATTGAAAATCAATGAGCTGTGATAGTAATTACATATAGTACCCAAGGGAAATACAGCAGGCGGACGAATCCTTTCCCTGAGGGCCTGCCCAGGGCATAGCTATGAAATTGATAATTCTGCCATTCCTCCCTCTCTGGCAGTGTGCTTTCTCCTTCATTGTGATTCTCTTGTCACCTACAGTCCTAATACCTGATGGTCTCTTTGTGCGTAATGGTGCAAGGTACTTAGAGAGGACCAGTTGTAACTGTAGCCTCACTAAATGAAGAGAACAGAAAATGCTGTCCTTTCTGAGAGTTATTTGCATTTTTATAGGGTCAGTGCTTTGTAAAAAGGAATGCTTCTTAAAGAAATTTCATGCTCTGAATAATTTGAGGATTTTGAGTTGAGGCAAATTAACCTTTGATGAATGTTTCAGCTTATATGAGACCTGATCTATTTTGTCTACTTGTGTTTGTGGGAGGAAAAAAAATGTACCTGTACCATGAGGCATGCATTTCTCTCTATTTGGTGTTTTCTTGTGCTAATATTTACACACCGATTTACAGTGCCTCCAGCAAAAAGCCTATTAACTCTTAGAGGAGTTCTACTTTTGAGCTGGAAGGATGAACTGCTGTGGGAATTGGTCTCCCACCATAAACAACTAGAAAACCAAGAAATAAATTAAATAGCACCCTCCTGAACAACCAATGGGTCACAGATTAAATTAAAGACGAAATTAGACAGTTTCTACAATTAAATGATAACGACAGTACAACATACCGGAACTTATGGAACACAATGAAAGCAGTCCTAAGAGGGAAATTTATAGCAGTGAATAACCCATATCAGGAAAACAGAGCAAGTGCAAATAAACAATTTAATGGTGAACCTCAAACTCCTGGAAAAAGAAGAGCAGGCTAAGACAAAAGCTCATATGAAGGAAGAATTTATAAAGATCTGAGCAGAAATTAATGCATTGGAGATTTAAAAAGTACAGAGAATCAGTGAATCAAAGAATTGGTTCTTTAAAAGATTAAGTGAAATTGACAAACCCTCACCCAAACTTATCCATTTTATTTTTATTTTATTTTATTTTATTTTATTTTTTTTTGTGGTACTGGGGCTAGAACTCAGGACCCTGCGCTTGCTAGGCAAGTGCTTATTCCACTGAGCTATATCCCCAGCCCCCAAACTTATCCATAAAAGGAAAGAAAAGACTCAAATCTATGCAATTAGGAACGAAAAGGGTAAAATCACAACGGACCCTGAAGAAATCCAGATCATCTATACCTACTTTGAAAACTTGTAATAAGTTTCCATCTAATAAGATGGGAAATGTAGAAGAGATGAACAGATTCCTAGATACATATGAATTGCCAAAGCTGAATCAAGAAGATGTAAAAATCCTAAATAAACCAATATCAATCAATGAAATCGAAGATGTAATTAAAAACCACCGACAAAGAAAAGCCCAGAACTTGATGGATTCACTGCTGAATTCGACAAGAAATTTAGAGAAGACCTAGCACCACTATTTCTCAAATGCTTTAATAAAAGCAAAAGGGAAGCAGTTCTCTCAAATTCATTCTGGAAGCATACCAAAATGACTCTACTAAGAAAGAGAATTACAGGCCAAACTCCCTAATGAACACAGATGCAAAAATCTTCAATAAAATACTGGCAAACAGAAAGCAGCAATCATCAAGAAGATTATATACTATAACCAAGATTATATACCATGATCAAGTGTGATTCATCCTGGGGACATAGGGATGGTTCAACATATGTAAATCAATAAATATAATACACTGTATTAACATAACAAAGGACAAAAATCATTCAATCATCTCAATAGATGCAGAAAAAGATTTTGGCAAAGTCTAACACCAATTCATGGTCAAAACCCTACAGAAAATTAGAGTAGATGGTCTTTATCTCAATCTGATAAAAACTTATCTGTGACAAACCAATAATCAGCATCATACTGAGTGGATAAAAACTGAAAGCTTTCGCTTTAAAATCAGGAAGAATACATGGATATTCCCTGTCTGCACTCTTACTCAACATAGTCCTGGAAACTTTAGTGAGAGCCATTAGAAAAGAGAAGAAATAAAAGGAATAATGATAGGAAAGGAAGAAGTTAAATTATCATTATTTGCAGATGACATGATATTCTACAGAGAAGACCTCAAAAACTCCACTAAAAAACTGCTAGATTTAATAAACAAATTCAGTAGCATATCTGGATATAAAGCCAATGCTCAAAAATAAATAGCATTCCTTCACACAGTTAACAAACTCACTGAAAGATAAATTCAGGAAACAACTTTTCAAAATAGTATCCAAAAATTGAAATACCCAGGAATCAATCTAACAAAGAACATAAAATACCTCTACATTGAAAACTATGATGCTTTGAAAAGGAGATTGAAACGGATGTCAAAAAGGGAAAGATATCCCTTGCTCTTGAGTAGGAAGAACTAATATAATAAAAATGGCCGTACTTCAAAACTGCCGTACAGATTTAATGAAATTCTGATCAAAATTTCAATAGCATATCTCTCAGAATTGGAGAAAACAATCCTAAAATTCATTTGAAACCAGAAGAGACCTAGACCTGCAAAGGCAGTTTAGGCAACAAAGGCAAGGCAGGGGGATATCACAATCCCTGACTTGAAATTACACTATAAAGCTACTGTGATAAAAACAGCATGGTACTGGAAAAAAAAGAACAGACCCGAAGATCAGTGGAACAGACTAGAAGGTGCAGAAACAACTACAGACATACCCAGCCATGTTTTCTTTTACAGGGATGCCAAACTCATTCACTGGAAGAAAGGTAGCCTCTTTAATAAATGGTGCTGGCAAAACTGGCTCTGCATATGGTGAAGATTAAAATTGGACCCATGTCTTTCACCACGCACTAAACTAAATTTGAAATAGACCAAAGATCTAAACAATAAAACAGAAACATTAGATCTGCTGGAAGATAGAAAAGGTAAAACTTTTGAAGATATTAGTGTAGGCAAAGACTTTATGGATAAAACTCTGACTGCACAGGAACTATCACAAAGAATCAACAACAGGGATTGCATCTTTCTAAAAAGCTTTTGCAAAGCGAGAGAAACCACCAACAGAGTGAAGAGAAAACCCACAAATCGGGAAAAAATTTTAGCCAACTGTCCCTCATACAAAGGACTTCTATATAGAACATATAAAGAATTAAACAAAATTAGGCCCCCCAAATTCAAAGACCTAATCCAAAAATGGGCATCTGAGATGAATGTACACTTCTCAGATGAACAAATACAAAAGGCAAATATGTGAAAAAGTGTTCAACATCATTGGTCATTCAAGAAATGCAAATTAAAACAACACTGAGATTCCATCTCACTCCAGAGAGAATAGCTATCATCAAGAAATCAACCAATAACAAATGCTGGTGAGGCTGTGGCAAAAAAGAAACTCTTCTCACTGTTGGTGGGAGTATGCACTGGTGCAGCCGCTGTCAAAATCAGTGTGAGGGTTCCTCAAACACTAGGATTAGCAGTGTCACTCAGCCCAGCTATTCTCCTGGGTGTTTTCCCAAAAGAACTAAAAACATCATACCACAGCGATGTACGCTCACTGATGCTTCTAGAAGCACAATTTATAATAGCTTGATCTTGGAAATAACTCAAATGCCCATTAGTGAGGTATGTATAAAAATATGTTTTTTATAATACAATGGAGTACTATTTAACCATAAAGGATAAACGGAACACTTTTATAGGCGAATGGATGCAACTCGAGTGAAATAATCCAGGCATACATGTGTAAACATCATATTGTCTCCCTCATGTGAGAAGTTTAAATAGTGAATAAGATCCAAGATGTACAATAGATATTGTAAAATGGGATGAAACTTCAAAAGGAAAGAGAAGCTGGGATGAGGGAAAGAAGGAAGGGAAAAGAAAAAAAATATATATATATATGCTAAGATTGTTTTTCTACTAATTTGTCTTAGTTCATTGAGAAACGTTTTTGCTAATATTATTTGGACAATTAAATGCCAATATTTTATGCTGTGAGTAACTAATTTAAAGATAATAATATGCAATGTAGTAACCATTGTTATTATTACTCTAAAATATTTTTTCTCTTTAAAAGAAAAGAAAACCAAGGAATATAAATGAAAAGCTTGTTACATATTGCAGAGCCGGGCAGTGAGTCTTAGGAAAAAAGCGAAAAATCAGGCCAGCTCTGCTGGTGTCTCAGCTCGCTGCTTTCAGGTGGTGTCTGGAGAGAACATTTAGGCAGGACCTGGCCATCTCTTTGAACTAAGCAGAAATTGTAATTGGAAGAAGTGAGCACAGCTGACTTGTAAAGGGAACAAAATCAGAGAGGAGGGAGTTGTACCAAGAGAGAGTTGTGAGGTCTTTGCAGGGATCCCCTTAAGTGTTTAGCTGAGTCATTGTGTTCAAGAGGATTGAGAAAGGCAAGGAAGGACCATGTGGGAGCATTAGCGTTCTTGGCTCTCACATGAGGTGCACTCAAACCAGAACTGAGGAACTTCTTCACTTGTGGGGCACTAGGGACAGACCATGGAAGGGTCACAGCTTGGTAATGGGTTTGGATACAGCTTGTCTCAGGAAAGTCTGGTCTGAACCCAACATAACAAACCTTAGAAGGAACCACTGAAAGGACCACATGGTCTGCAAGTTCAAGAGTGTGTGAGAATAAAAATGTCTTCCAAAGAAATTCAACAAAATCCAGTGTGTAATAATGTCAGAATTGCAGTGTCTTACATTCAGTCAGAATTACCAGAATATAAATGAGGAGAAAAATATAACTCATAACCAAATAAAAAATCAATAGAAACACATCTAGATATGACAGAAACAATGAACTCATAGACAAAGACCTTAAAATAGCTATATCTTATAAATAGACTTAGGAATTTGAAGGAAAACATGAATGATTTGAGAAAAGATTAAGAATTAAACAGAAAAAATATTAAATAGATATGAAAAAAGTATCTGAAAATTTAAAAATAATATGGATCACATTAATACACAGTGAAGAAGAGAAAGATCAGTGACTGAATACATACCACAGAAATCATTCAACATATGACTCAAAGAGAAAGAAAAATTGGAAATAAAGAATAGAGCCTGAGTGAGCCATAGAACAAAATTGAGTTGCCTAACAGATACACAAGTGGACTGTCCAGAGGAGGGGAGAATCATAAAATATAATCACTGAACAGTGTTTAAATATGAAAATTTTGAACCTACAAATCTCAAGAAGTTCAGTGAACGCCAGCCGAACCACCACATCAAAACACATAATAATCAAATTGCTGGGAAGAAGAGATGAAGGAAAGTAGCTTTAAAAATAACCAAAAGGAATCAAATATACTTTATGTATGAAGGAATAAAACTCAGACTTCTTGTCAAATGGTAGTATTTAGGATAAGGTAAACTTTTGATATATTTACCTTTCTAAGGATCAACTTCTTTAAGCATAAGAAAAAAAGACACTGGATAGAAAGTTGAATCTAGCCAAGGAAGTGAGCTCCTGGAATTGTTTGCGGTACTGGGGATCGAACTCAGGACCCTGCGCTTGCTAGGCAAGCACTTATTCCACTGAGCTATATCCCCAGCCCCTGGAATTGTAAATATAGTGGCAAAAATAAAAGGTTTAAGAATATTTTAAACAGTTGACTACCTAGAGCAGATTGTGAAGTTTCTAACATTGAATGAAAATGAGGAACATTAGCACAGAGAGAGAGAGAATGGAAGGAAGTGTAGGGCTGTACGATTCTCCCATGTGCAAAGTGGCTTGATGTAATTTGGGGTAAACAGTGATAAAGGAAAGCATATATTTTAAGTCCTAGAAAAGCTGTACACACAAACAATCCAACTTAGTAAATCTGTAGTGAAGATGAACTGGAAACAAAAAAGTAATCAGAAAGAAGGAAAGGAAAACAAGAAAAAGGAACAAAGAGTGGATAGGAAAAACAGAAAGTAAATAGGAAGATTTAAACCAAATATAATGCTAATTATGCAAATACAAATAGTTGAGTTCAATCACTGTATCAAGTTATATTGGAAATAAAAGTGAGGACAAACTACATGCCATCTTAAAAAATCTTTAAATAAGAAGGCACAATCAGGTTAAAAGTATAAGCACAGAACTGAGAATGCTCAGACTGGTGTAAAGGGAAAGTAGAACAGTGATTGTAGCGGGGAGGTCTGAGAAGTAATTGTTTGATGGGTAGAGGGTTTCAGTTTTGTAAGATGGAAAAAGATTTTCAAATGTGTTTTACAACAATTTGAATATAGCTAACACTATAGTACTACACGTGTAAAATAGTAAGTGGATGCATTTTATGTTATGTGTTCTTTATCAAAGTTAAGAAGTTTTAACAGTTAAAAGCAAATACAAGAGAGCCAGAGCTTTATATCTATCTGTAAGATATCAAATATGATTCACTGGTGAAAGGCGGACGTTAGCAGAAATTGTTTCAGATAGTTCAAGGGAAAGTGACTTTTTCATACGTGACCATGTACTGAAGGGGGTCACATCTGCAGTGAATATTGACTCTGACCACACCCCTCTGCTCTGGAGAAAGAAGCCTAAGTAAGGAGAGCCCCTTCCTGGTTGTTCATAGCAGTTGTGTTAACTCTTGTGCCCACGATCTGTCTGCTGATCATACATAATAGTCCCACATGCTTATATACCTTGTAACCCTTTCTGTAGGTATGACATTGTATCCATTTGTAAGTAACATGCCATGCCTCCAAGAAGGCACAACCAGTAACAGGCATGAAAGTCTTGAAAATTGAACTCTCTTCACTGTTGCAACCTGTCTTTATAACACAACTTTGATAATTACTATAATGGCTTATTACATTTGGCATGATCTGATATCAAGTAATTGTCACTGTCATATTAATAGGTAAGAAAGATTTAATGTAGGTTTTAGGAAAAGTTTTCAATGACTCAGTAAATTCAAATTTACTTCTAGAGGATCAGGGCATTGCTCTTGTTAGGCTGCAGTAAATGTGAACTCCTTGGGAATCACTCTTTTTACTTAATTTTGTAAGATTTAACAAGTACTATATAAGATATGCTTGTTTTAATGTCATGTTTTTACTTACTTAAAAATACACTAAAATATCTTAAAATAATCCTTGGCCAGCACACAGGCAAAGTCCTATTTCACTGTTAAGTTCATGTTTCACAAATCAGCAGATTGAGCAGAGCTGATGCCATAGATTAGAATGAGCATCTAAGAATGCACCTCTGTCTGTCTGTCGGTCTCTCTCATTTTCAGAACTCTCAATTTCATAAATGTATGACAACATAAAGATGTGAACCCCC
The DNA here is from genome assembly GCA_004027595.1 of Dinomys branickii. Lineage (NCBI taxonomy): Eukaryota > Metazoa > Chordata > Mammalia > Rodentia > Dinomyidae > Dinomys > Dinomys branickii. The sequence continues at coordinate 95,017 of PVLD010004617.1, forward strand.
CCCAGAGTCCCTCATTGTTTTATAGCTTATGACAGTGTCACCACTGAGAGAAAAATTATACAGTGCTACGAGGGCTTTTGACAAAAAAGCAAGTGTGGTCAATTTATTTATTTTTTATTTTCTTTATTTTAAAGAAAGTAGTAAAAGCAAAACCAAAAAAGGAACAGTAGCAACACACCAGTATCACAGACATAAGCAAAGCAACACAAGAACATGAAAAGTGTGGTCATTTGTGGTTTGTTAGATGTTGTTGAAACCCCTCCATCGTAAGGAAACATGAACTTCTTCCTCCCCTCAGTCCTAAAGGCACTGTGATGTTCAGATGAGTCAGAGTCACTGTAATTAATTCTCTCTTTCAAACTGCCAATTTTCAAGTTCTTTTCTGTGTTCATGTCATACTAAATGTATCTTTGCAGTGAAGCTCTAAAGGTGGTGATTGAGGTAGATCATTTACTCTTAAAGATTATAACAGCTAAGTAAGGCAGTCTTGTTATTCTTTAAAATTTAAGGAATTATTTTTCTTAGCTTCTTTTCTAAAAAAAATTCAGTTATTTATTTTAATTTTTTTAACTGGAAAGAAATCCATGCTAGTGTGGGTTTAAGACTCCAGCTTCTCTTGGCTAAGACAGCTATATTACGGTAGTAGAACAATCCTCCTGTGTTGCTTCAAGTTTTGTTATAAATTTCACATAGATGATGGGTGTTGGGACTCTTTCAAAGTGGATTAGCATTATACTATATTATATGCTAAAAAACAGGATGAAGTGTTTTATTCAAGCACTGCAGCTGTTAGTCACACATTTTAGGTAACTGGATACTATTTTCAGGTTATACATAGGACCTGCTCATGTACAAGCAGATAATACTTTTTTCCCCAGGCAATAGCATACTCACTAAAAACTAATAAATACAATGTTAAAAACATTTTTAGTCTTTGCAAAATGACCTATTTTTCATAGACATCATCATCAAAAATCTTAATCTCATCATCAAAAACCTTAACCTTTTTTTCAAGTGAAAACATAGATATGGAGAAGATGACCTCTTTCCACTCATATTATATGACTAGGCTTCATTTGCTCTCTGCCAAACTTTATTTACCATATTGGTTTAAGATTTCCACACTGATCTCCCATAGATGCACATAAGTAGAGATTTTCCCCCAATTTTCTTCCAGTTATTGCTGTTTGGTATAGAAATATTTCTGAGAAAGTTGTAAAACATTTTCCTGTTCAAATTCAGATACTGTGTAATAAAAGGTATAGAATTAATCTAGACTAAATAAAATTATATGCCTATGATAATTAGCATATTACCCTGTGTTGTCATCAAAACAGTGTATGTTATTGTTAATCTGCGTTTCTCCTTAATTTTGTGATATAAATATTTTGCATTTGAAAATTAAAATACTGAGTATGTCCAGTTCACATAGATGTTGGAAATGTTTCAACATTAATGATGTTTAAAGGTGGGGCTATTTCATATAGGTCCATTAAAAGGAAAGAAATTGGTACTGGTCAAGGTGCTTTTACACAGTTGTCTTTTGCCAATAGACTTTTAAAAATACATGGCTTCAATTCTGTGTTCTTGGACTTAGAAATAAAGTTGTATATTCTTGGACTTCCCATAATGTGATTTCATATGGCTATCTTAAACTATTAGAACTATTATTACTGTAGAAAACATATGAAATATTACTGAAAGACATATAGAAGGGAATTACGTTTTAAAATTTTTATTTCCAAATTAAAATTCTGTAGTGAATATCTAGGATTTTATTTCATATTTCTATTTCCAAAATGATAAAATATTCTGAATATTTAGTCTCCATTGTCTTAGAAAATGATTCAGTGGAACTAGCAAAGCCAAAAGTAGCGTGTGATATACAAAGCAGCCAGTGTATTAATAATTTTTATGCAATAATTGGCTTTGTCTTGTGGCAAAAACCCACAGTGTTCTGCTATAACAATTTGAAATCATTGGAAAAAAATCAAGGACTTGATATTCAGGTTTTGAATCAATCATCTTTATAGTATGAATTGAAACATACCTTGCTATTATAAGGGATCTATGTACAACCTTTGTTGGAAGGAATAAATTGTTACCAAATGACTTGAGATTGCACCTGTGTGAGCTTGATCCTTGTTTATGTACCTTAGTTTATTTCCCAAACCTTTTCAAGCCTGCCCATTATTGGAGTATGTGGTGGCCTTTTATGATTGCCTGATATCTTTTATCTTCCTGATGTTTAGCTTCCCATATTGTGATTTCATTCCTCCCAAGATAGATTTTTTAAAATTCAGCATTTCCCAGACCCTCTTGGAGCCAAGACATGGCCTTGTTGTCAGTTGTATCATGTATAGCAGAGGGCTGTAGAAGGCTGGAAATGAGTGCCCCCTGCATACACAAAGACTGCTATACCTTTGGGTAGGTGCATTGGTAGAGCAGGGACTGTGGCTCTTCTGGGAAGCCCATGGCAGATTTTTCTGGCATCTGATACTGCAGCTGCAGAAGTATTTCTATTGGAAGAGACCCAGTATGCTTAGCCTTTGCTCCACCCAGCTGGTTCCTGGGTATGTAGTCAGGAATTCTGATTCTTTGACCCCCACCAGGACATTTTCTGAACTGACAATTTAAAAGATACATCTCTCCACTTTAATTAGTCAGGGTGGATTCTGTTATTTTTGTGTGTGTGCTTTGTTGATTCTGTTGTTTCAAAGAGAAATACACTCATTTTTTTAGAAACTATACCAGGACTTATTTTGGTAACGATAAATAAGTGTAGAAATTTCCGAGAATTGCCTATATTTACTTACTAATTCTAACACCAGTTTAGTGAACTGAACAAACCGCTTAATTTCTCTATGTCTTTTCTGGAAGATGGGGATCACAGCAGTACTTACCTCATGAAATGTGGTGGAACATAAAAAAGTTAATATGTACAAAGTTTGTTAACTACTAGCTGAACTACCTTTCTGCTTTTTCATTTTAGTCATGGCTATCTTGCAAGTCCCAGCACAGACTCCCTCCTCCACAAAGCATTCCCACTGATCTTTGCCTTTTCTGCACTTCTATTCAATCTGCTTATGGTTGCTAGCCACCCAATTTAGTACTTCTTTGATCTCAGATTGTGTCTTGTATTTGAACTCTTATCAGCTTGATTTCAAGCATGTTCATTTGTTAATTCAGTCTCAAAAATATGGTGGGTTGTAAGGGATAAAGGTAGACAAGAGTCTAAGGAGCTCCATGGTTTACTTGGAAACTGATCCTCATTTTAACTCTCCCTGTAAGAATTGGGAAATAAATGAGGGTACCGTGTATGGTGAGTTTCATGTGTTTGGTTATTTTGGTTATTTCATCTAGTCATCATTCAGGGTCATCCCACTTGCCCAATCAGGACAGTGGTGCTTAACAATGGTTAAGTAAATAGAAGTCACACAACTGCTTTGTGGCAGGAGCAGCTCCAGTTGGTCTTAGAAAAACACTTTCCTGTGATAGTAAGCTACCATTTCAACAGGGCTGAAAGCACTCTGTGTGAGACAGTCATGGAAAATCATTTCTTTTTACAGATCTTGAAAGTTATTGTTTCATTATGTTTCATGAAAAATACTTACTGAAATAATTTTGTGTGTTGATTCATTTACTGAAAATGATTTGGTTAATCTAGTTTCCTTGGTGCTGTGACAGCACTTTTCTCTGACTCCTTTTGAGTTCATATCTCTGTTTCCTTTGTAGAAGTGAGAGGACTTGTATGTTATCAGTTATTTGATGTTCGCATCAATTCAGTGAGAAGATGAAATAGAGTGCTGTGCGCATTATTTTTCCACTTGCAAATTTGGGAACTAATATTGAGATCATTTGCCTAACGCCCAGAGATACTTAGTGACAGTTGTGGGAATGTAATGGCCCAGGGCCATTGCTTACCCTTTAGCTGCAAGGGTTAGCTGCTGCATCTTTCCAGTGCCAATACAGCTACATGTTTGGGTTTTTAGTGCAGACTGGGAATGGACAGATAGTGCTCTGACTGGTATGGTCCTGGTATGAGGAGGTGGTGACCTAATGTGGTAGGTAACAATGGAACCCAGTCTTGTTGGTCAGAATAGAGAGAGAAGAAGAGGACTTGCTTGGCTGGGTGGAGATAGTGTGGAGAGGTCATGAGTGGAAACAGGATTTGTCCTTATACAGGCTGCCACCTGACAAGAAATACTTATGAGTAAAGGTGGGTATTTTCATCCTTTGGTTTGGAATTCAGTTACTTGTAATATAGAAGAAGAATGCGAAGTAGTGATTCTTGGAGGAGGCGCAGGTGGTGGCGGCAGTGGTGGTATCTACCTTTGCTCAGGAGTTTTCCACTCTTCGCTGACATACTGAGCTTTTCTTTCCCTTCTCCGCTTCCCCATTTTTGCAGTGCCCACTTCTGTGGTACTGAGTGTTTGAGCCTGCTCACTGTTCTGGCAGACATTTAGAAAACACCTGGCATTATTGGTATGTGTTCACATATAAGCTATGCTACAGTGAAGTGGTTGAATTTCATGTTTCACACTCTTTCACATTCTTAGGCCATTTTATTTATCTCATATGACTTCATTATAATTTTGGATAACACTTTCAGAAGAATCCACAGTGTTGCTCTGGTTTATTATTTTTACACAACCAGGGACTTGAATGATACTTTTTCATGTTCTCAGTTGACTTCCACAATGCAGTGAGTGTGATCCTACTGACACTCCCATTTTACCAAAATCATAAAGCCCTTCAGATGTGCATGGAATTTGCCTGATTCTGCAGGCACAATCACTTGGGTAATTCAAACAAAGAAACCACAGGTACTTAAACTTCAACTGTTTGTTCTGTGTCTTTGAATGTGAGTTAGAGTGATAGTCTGATTGATTTTGCAAAGTAAGTATTCCTTGTATATGTCTGGCTTCTTGTTTCTTATTTTAAAACAAGCAGTGAGAAAGCATTGAAGAGAGGAGCATAGGAAGAGAGCCCTGAAAATATTGGAAGTTACATGTACAATTCATATTTCAGGATATCATACTTTGTTGTATTTAAAGAATGGCCTAGGTTGTACCTTTGCTTGCAGGTCCCTTTCTTATGTATTATCATGTGATGCTTTAGGAATTCACTGAGAAAAACAAGCAAGTATTGTCATTATTTTTCTGCAAGAGAAAACTGAAAAGTATGGTATTCACTCACATGTGGTAAAGTGTAATGATTATTTCCCATGAATAGTTTGACATGCTTATGTTTCTGATGATCAGTTCATGAGCCAAGTAGAGCTGATGGGAAAATGTCAGTGTCAGGGCTTAGAACACCGGGGCACAGAATGTAGCCTTTATCGAGACATCACCTGCAAGAAGGAAAAAATAACTGTGTTCAACAAATTCCCAGGTGGTTCTCACACAGCATTTTGGCAGCTCCTGATACACAGTGAAGTAATATGGGTCCTGGCTCATTTACCTTTGGTTGTGCCTTCTAAGATGCCACTGCTACCTAAACCTCTGTTCTATAAAGGAGCTGCTGAAAACCTTCAGTGGTACCTGTGACTCTTGGGAAAGACCACCCTGGCAGATATTCTGGACAGATTAGAGCAGCCAGCAAGTGCTGCAGTCTGGAGACACTTCAGGAATTTTCAGTACCTGAAATTGATTGGTAGCTATGTGTAAATTTGAGTGACACAAATGATTCCCTTAAAATTCAGTGAGAGCGGCGAGGAAATTGCACTGGGAAAAGTGGAGTAAGTATGACATGGATAATACTGGGCCACTCTCTCCGGTAGCCTTGGAATTCCCGCAGAGCCCAGTGACTTTCCATTGTCATGAGCTGCATTGTATTTCCAAGTTCCAAGCCAATTATCACTGAATCATGAGGAATGTACTTTGTCTTTGAAGAAGGAGCTCACATTTTAGTCACTGACATTTTATTTTACCTCTGCTCTACTGAGAGAGTGAGTGACTCATTTAGAAGTTAAAAAATACTTGAACTCTTTAAAATATTGATGTTAGAAGTGCCATAACTTCGAAGAGGAAGCATGAAAATTGGCATTTAAATGATGTCTCCAAAGATTCCAGTTCTTTTATATAGAATGAGATTCACTATTGGAGTGAACCTGTCAGATTCTGAATTCATCTCTGAATTACTAGCAGCAGGGCTGCAGTGCCTGGTGAGTGCCACATAAAGCTGCCCTGCAGAGGAGGTTTTGGGGTTCATATTCAGTTCCTCCTCCCCTGGCCAATCAGGAGCCCTAGTATGTGATTTTTCTGGGAATTTTTTCTTGATTATTCAATTGAAAAGGTATGTCTTTCTAATTTTTAAAAAAGTTTGAACTGGAGGGCTTGCACAACACCTAGGCGACTACACAAAACAAATGCTCAATCCGTGTTAACTTAATTTCTTCCTCCTGATTGAAATCTGTGCTTTTGATACAGTGTTTAGGAAATGCTGGAGAGATATCTCTTTCTCTCTGACCTAAATTACCAAGAGTCTGCTTCTCTCCTAGCTATAAGAAGAAAGGAATCACATCCCCCCAACCTTCAATGAAACAAATATATAAAAATCTTACAAAGCCCATGCCGCACTTTCCCCTTGCATTCTATTCCTAATTGTCTAGAATCCAGCCTCTAATTTCTTTTTGGCAGTGCACTTGTTTGTTTTAATTTTGCCAGTGTTCTCTGTGTGTACTGAGATGCTGAGCTCACCTGTGGTCCTACACTATACTTGAATGCATAAAGGATCCACTTGTGACACCAGGAGACTACCGATAGGGTTTCTGCCATAAGCCATTGAAGGAAAAAGCAAGTACCACCTTGGTCTGCAGTTTGTTAGTCAACCTTAAAGCAAAAAAGAGCAATAAGCAGGTACTTTTCAGTGTATATAGAATATGAAGGTTGTATTCCTTGAAAGTAATACCAGTATGAATAGAAAATATTCTCCTTGAAGCTACATAATAAATTAAGTGAAAGAGGTACCAAAACAACTCTACACAGTAGCAGAAAATCCTCAGCTTTTTTGTGCATGCTCAAAGCACCTGACTTTCCTATTGAAAAAGGGAAAAATGGTGTACGATCAAAAAACTTAATACTATTTATTGATTCTGCAAACACTTTCTAGGAAGTCTACAGATACTGTTGCCTCTCTTTTCTATATAACTTCGAAGGGTGATAATAGAGGTTTAAATTCTTATTTTTAAAGCATTAACAAATGTGGAGGATTTTTTTTTTTCCCGAGTGCAGAAAATACAGTACAGCTAAAATGAACTCACAAGTCATGACATCCAATAAGCTTCTGGCCTGGGTTTTCAGTAGGTAAGTTATTTAGTACTGAGGGAAGGCAATTTTTAGATATGTGAATTCATTTAAAATGCATCAAGCTAAAAACTATAGGGGAAATGGAGATGAATGTCCAATAATCGACATTGTTGTTGTCCTTTAATGCATATTACTACACTTGGTTCTTAAAATAAGTACATTCGCCATTGAGGAAATGAGGCTTCCATAACTTTAAGGGTCTATCTGACCACAAAGCCTAGGAGCATTCTTCCCATCCTACACAGATAATGAAAATTGCTATTTTAGGCACATTCCTTTATAGTCAGGGAAATGTGAATGCCCAGGTGTGCACAGCTCCTTCTCATTCCCAGCTTTCTTTTGTGGAAGGCCCTTTGTGTGCAGGATCTGGGCAGTGGGCAGAGGATGACTCCTGAGGGTGAGGCTAGCTGGAAATAAGGGAAAGCAGAGTGCTGTGATTTGTTTTGGAAAGGATGAAAAATGGTTCCGAGTGGGAGAAGCTTTGAGAGAATATGTGGAGATGAAAGAAGGGTCACTAAATGTTTTGGCAAATTTGGATAAAAAGTTAAAAAGTTGAATGGGCAGGGAGAGATGAATTCGCCAGATGTTTTCAAATTTGGAAAATGAAGAAAACAAGATTTCAAAAGTCTTAGCTGGATGTGGTCTTGCAAGCCTGTAATCCCGGCACTTGGGAGACCAAAGCTGGAGGATCCCTGAGGATTCTGGGCCAGCCTGGGTGAAATAGTGAGTTCAAGGCCAGCCTGAACTACACAGCAAGACCTCGTCTCCCCACAACCCCCCAAAGAAGGTCTGTGATTACAACCACACTTTAATTATTAATATTTTGTCAAAGGTGACTGAACACTTAAATTTCTGTTTGAATACCAGGCTATCCTTTTCTGAAATGAGACTTTGCTGTGACTTCACCCATAAGAGAGTCACCTTTACTTAGTTTACTATATAGTTTAAAAAATTGTAGCTGGGGATATAGCTCAGTGGCATAAGTGCAAAGTCCTGAGTTCGATCCACATACCACAAACAACAACAACAACAACAAAAATACATGTAGACTGCATACATGTTTACTTATGTATTGTTTATTGTTGACATTTATACATTCATACACAAATATATGTGTATGTTTACACATGTATATTCATATACATGTTCTATATATGTATATTTATAAATAAACTTGTACACAAAGATACCAGATGCTTCTTACAGTATTGGCCGTGTTGCTTTGCTTAGAACAGGCTGTCCAAACTAGTTTGCATTTTCCTGAATTTGAAAGGGAGAGAGGGACAGTAATGGAGTCCCTAAAAATAGAGGTGGACATGGAGATGGAGATGAAGATGGAGGGGGGAGAGGGGAGGGAGAGGCAGAGGCAGGGGCAGGGGGAGGGGGAGGAGGAGAGGGAGGAAGAGAGATCTGTGTAGTGAAAACCCTCATTGGAACTTGGGATAAGTGCTGCTGCTGGTGGGCTGTCCCAGTTTTCATAAATCGAAGAAATTTTCAGGAGAAATACAATCATAGCAGTCAGGTTGGGTGTCTCGGAAAAGGGTGCAGAGTCAAAGGATGGTCTCCGACTGTTGGAGGATGGTTTGTGCTGGGCCACACCTCCTGTGAAGAATGAACATGGTGCTTTTCGGGTACTTTGTATTTCATGGTATAGTGTGTATAATACCCACATTTCTGTTCTTTTTTTTTTTTTTCTTTTTTTTTTTGGCGGTACTGGGGATTGAACTCAGGACCCTGCGCCTGCTAGGCAGGCACTTATTCCACTGAGCTATATCCCCAGCCCTATACCCACATTTCTGAACGCATTCAAATACAATGTTAAGGATTGGCGTATTATATTAATGATGTATTTAGGAATCTCACCTGAGTAACATGCATGAAAAATTAAACAGAATCATTTAACTCAACAGGATACACTATAAAAATGGTACACCCATTGCAATTTGGAGATAATTGCAATAGAAATGGACTTGGCTTTTGTTGTTTGGTGTTAGGGGTTCATTTTATTTTTGTCCATTTTAGATTTAGAATATAGAGAAAGGCAGCTTCCATGTTTATATCAAAATAAGTGGGAAAAAATCCAGGTTGTTTCTGTGTAGTCTAGAGAGATTATAAAAATGAGTTATTTGGGCACAGATAGGGTTATGTCTTGCCGTAGCAGCCAAAACTCTGCCACGAAGTCAGCACATGACAGGGCAGTCATGTGAATGGTGAATCTTTTACATCTTTCAGTGATAGAAATAGCCCACTGTAGCATCTGTGCTACAGACTCGCCACCACTGCTCTAGGGTATTAGTCCAACTTATGGATAACCCTTGTAAAAATAGGTGATTCTCAGATGACTCTTTACTTAGGAATTCTTGGATGAACACCTGAACTAGATTTCTGAATCCTTCTGAATCTGTTTTGAGCAGTCCTTCGAGCATCCAGAGAAGACTTGTGGGATGTGTTAACACCAGTAGTTTGATTACAGAGCATGTCATTAGCTTGTGACATTTGTCAGCTATTCTCCAGGACCTGATTGGTTCTCATAGTAACCAAATCAGATCAACTCAGAGGTAATAGTATGTTTCAGATCTTCGGGACTTTGGCAGCACAATTCAAAACAGAGGAATTAGAAGTAAATGAAGCAGTATTAAAGAGCCTAATAAGTGGGATTTAGAAAACATCCATTGAAAAACTCACAATAGCTGTTAAGGTTCCCTTAGCAGTTCCAGGGTTCTGGCAGAAGAAATCAAGTATATAGCCAAACTCCGTCAAGTGGTAGAAAATAAGTCCTTGTTGGATGATTCTTTTACTAGTATTTTTTTTTTTCTGTCTCTCTTCCTTTGATTCTTAGGTAGCTCTTTCTTGCCTTTTGTTATCCAGTACTAGTAGATTTGGGTAAAAAAAATCTTCAATAGTTTTGGAGAATGAGGAGAGAAATGTATCTTATTAAGAGATAATTACATTATTCATTTACTTTATGGACTGGAGAACTGGATTTCTCTAGTAGCAATTTAAAGGACAACATAGTAGAAATACTTGTAGGTCATCCACGAGTAGAAAGTCAAGGTGGGAAATTTGTCATGGAAGCAAAGATTTGAGTAGAAGAAAGGGGAATTACAAGGGGAAGTGTATTTGAGAAAAAATGAAGGACAGAAAAACAAGTTCTGATATATGATCACTTAAGTTTGTGTTAAGTAAGTTAACCTGAGTAACATTTACCAACTTCTCCCTTGGTCCTTTTCACTTCATCTTGTGAGTGAACTAAATAAATTTAACTAAACTGAACACTTAAAAATTAATTGGCCTTTTACAGAACTTTTTTAAGTTGCAGGAGGCATTTACCAACTTACAGATCAAGAGTGATATTTTTTTTTTCATTTCACATTGTGTCTTTACAATACTCAAAATGTATTCTGGGTATGATGTTCTTGGCATTAGCCTAAATGTTTCAAGAGCATCAAATAACATGATAATATCTGACACAAAGAGAATTTATGCTCAGAAAACATGATTGCATCAGAGAACTTGAATATTGCAAATGTTCACTGCATGCTCACCAGATGCAGCACTCTCATTAGGACAAAAGACCAGACACAGACAGTTTGAAGGAAGGAAATTGTTCACTGTGGCTCATGGGGTCAGAGGCTTGTGCCCATGGTGGTTGTTTCCCAGTTAAAACATGGTGGAGAAAGCTGCTCACCTCATAACTGGCAGGAATTAGAAAGAAAGGGAAAGAGCCCAAGGAAACATATACCCAAAAGGCATTCCCTCGGTGACCCGCTTCCTCCAATGATGCCTCCATTCGTTAATCCACCCACGAGCTGAGTTCCCTCACAGTTCAGTCACCTTGCTAGGCATCTCTCAGTCTGGTTGAGAATCATTAACCATCACATAGCACCGTACACATATTATCGCATTTAATTCTTCTGGTAAACTTAGCTTAACTATGATTATCCTTCTTGTTCCTGAAAAACACCAAATCTCAAAGATCAGCCAGTCAAGGTAATAATTGCAAATAAATTGCATGGCATAACCTGATACCTAACATAAACCAAATGTTGGGCCCATATATGCTACCTTTGTGTTGCCAGCATTTATGTATGCAATAAGCAGTAGGAACAAATACAAAGATAGAAATAATTTAAAAATAACATATTTCTAACCAGATGGTGATTGTATCTGATTTAGAAAATCCAGGAAAGCTTCAAGGTGGTGACCTCTGAAAGAGATACAAAGATGAGAAAAATCTGTTTAAAAATTCTTCTAAGCAGAGGGAACAATACCAGGAAAGGTATCTAGATTTATTAGTATAATAAGTGTCTGTTTCCTAGTTAAAATGCTCAGTCTTGAGTATTTTAATAGCACTTATAAAATAAGCACTTTTATAGCAGATAAAATGGGCACTAAAAGAAGGGATATTTTCCCCTAAGCTAGGGTGTCCAGTTCGTGTGGGACTTTTGGGTAGTATATTTTGTTGATGCTTACTGAAATTTGGGCAGCAGTTAGTTACAGAGTGTAATTTTAGAGATGGCCATTCTTTGACCTGTTTTTGCAGAAGAGTGGCTCAAGGATTCTACCTTGAAAATAATTGCTGACCACATTTAACTGCTTTGAAAGTGTCCTTTACATCTGTTAATTGGGAACAGATGAATTTAGCAATTAAATAAAAACAGTGACACCATTCCAAGAGCATAAAGCCTGTCCTTGCACTGATACCCTGGAATACTAATGGCAAAATGCAGACATCCCAATTTCTCATCTCCCACTTTTTTGTTAAATATTAATATATTAATTTATATGATCACCGTCTGTCGCTAAGGCTTCTGCTTCATCACTTCATGCATCAAAGTTAAATGATTGTACTTAAAGCTTCATTTAGAAAGTGACTTAGGGACTCTGCCTAATTTATCATAAGCCTTGAATGGTTCTTATTTAAATATTGTGATTGCTGTTTTATAGGCAGAGAATAGAAGGCAAAGACATTGACAGTGTTTATTTACAAGCATTGTGCCTAGAGTGCTTCATTCAACATAAGGGTATTAATCCACAGTTATTTAATGCTCTGACTTGCGTTTGGAAGGGTGGTGCTCACAGAAGAAGAAATATGTGTATGCTCCCTGTTAGAGCCAGCCAGACATTTCCCAAATGCATGATAGCGTTATAGATTGAATAAATGTATGATTTTGAGTTACTTATCTATGAATAACTGCATAAGACTTTAGCCACTCTATGAAATTACTAACTTTTAAGGCTCTCTGTGTGCGTGTGTATGTGCGTAAGTGTGACAGAAGCTACTCTTCCTCAAATTAGAGTACTATAGATTTCCCTGTTTTACAGAGGATTTATGCTTCTTAATTATGACATTACTATATCATCCTTTTAAAAATCTGTGCAAATCGATAAGAACAAACAAAACCATAAAACCCTATTCTTTACGCGTAATAGGAAAACTGAGAAGACTATAAACTTCAAATAACCTGTAAGCAGAAAGCCAGCAATCAATCTCCAGAAACTTTATTTCTTGTTTGAAGTCTGTGCAAAGAGCTAAATTTCTAGGGGAAAATATATGGAAATAAACGAGAAAATACAACTGAGCTATCATCAATCCTCAAAAAGAAATTCAGTCCTACGTGTAGAAAAACTTAAAAAGAGGCACTGACTACAGGACAGAGAGTGAAGTGTGTGTGTGACTTCAGCGGCCTCCGGAGGGGCGTTGCTTCTTGGAGCAGATGCAGCGGGCCGACCGTGACTGCTGTTGATAGCCAGTCTCCGGAATGTGAGTGTTCCTAAGGGATTTTGTGGATGTGACTGTGTTGAGGATCTTGAGATGAGAGGACTCTCCTGGCTGGTCTGGGCAGTCCCCAGATGAAATGGCACATGTCCTTGTACAAAAGAAGCAGAACAAGATCTGAGAATGGAAGAGAAGACGACGTGAGGGCTGGACAGAGATGCAGTGGTGCATCCTGGAGCCTAGGGCACCCAGCGCTGCACTTTCACTTGGAACCGCTGAAGGAACTATCCCTACTATTATGGAAGGTAAATGGGAAATTTGGGCATTCTGTGGTAAAAGCAAAAAGATCCAAGAGGAAAACTGAGAAACCTAAAAGAAAAAAAAATGGTAAATGGAAAACTTTCGCTGCCCTTCACCCCCAAGTGTTTATTAATTTTTATTATATTTTGATGAACTAACAACTAAAAGTTGTGGTAACCGCCCAACCCATCATCCCTATTAATGAAATGCAGGTATAAACAGTTTCCAGAGCTACTCTAAGAAGAAAGCAAACTGAGAATCAAAAACTGTCAGCTGATATAAATTCCCTTAAAATGCCCATCATAAAGCTGTAGGACATGGTAACCCAGTGCTGCAAATGCAGTTCAGCTGCCCAAACAATTACTTGGGATGGTGGGGGAAGGGGAAATGCTTACATTAGAATTTGAAATTTAATAAAAGAAATGGATCAAAGAAAGGAAGAAATAAACAAGATTTACTTGAATTAAGGGAAGAAATGGAAAAATGGGTAAAATCACAAGCAACAAGGATGAAATCATAACCATTCAGAAGCAAGTGGGTTAGAAGGAAACCTTACAGAGGGCATCAAAGATACAGACCGCTAACCAGGTGAATGAAAAGGAAGAAAAGGCAAAATTGATCGTACAGAAGTCACTAAGATGAAGGACAAAGAAAATATTCAGCATACTAAATTGGAATCCCTGGAGAAGAACTAATGCTTAAAACTAAATCCAAGAAAACCTTCTTGAATTAAAAAAAAGACCTGAACGTCCAAAATGGAAGGGATTTCTCTGTATGTAGGAAAATTGACAAGGAATGATCAATTCCTATACATATCCTACTAAGAGGAGAGAAGAGGAAAAAAGAAAATCCCCGTGGCTGTAGCAGAGGGTGTCATGCCACGTAGCTTAGAGCTAGCGAAGGTTTGTATTTTTTAAAGGCTATAAAAGAAAGTATTTATGACAGACAGTGTATGTGACCCACAATATTCAAAATATTTGCTACCTGGCCCTTCCACAGAATATGGGAGCTGATCCCTGACCTTTAGAAATGAAACAGAACAAAATACTAACTGTGCACACACAAATAATAAGAGCTAGACAGCGTAGGCTGTATTAGACTCTGACCAGAGCCATGCCAAGGAGGCAGCAATTTACGAAACTCTGTATGAACCAAGAACTTGTTCTCTAGCCGGGCTGTTTATGAAGTATGCAAACTGTGGAAAAGCAGTTCCAAACATTAAAAACTCTTAAGGACTTTGGCACCCAGCGAGCCCTCGCTAAGGGCCTTAGGAGGATGACTGACGAACGAGGAGACTGGGAATTCTTTGGTAAGATGATTGGTAGTAAACAGCCAGCATTTTTACATATGTAAATGACTAGAAGAGTGATATGTAAGTGTTCATTACAAAAAACTTGTGCATTGGACGCGACAGTATCATGACATCAGTGCTAATTGTGGATTTATGAATTAGATTTGTCGTCACACTAGAGAGTACCCACCCTCGTGTGCATATTTGCAGCACATGTTTACATTCTCCGGTGGAGTTGGCACGTGTACATGACGCAGCCCTGCTCTTTGTTTTCGTGCTTGGTCTCCGTCTTCCCTTCGCCCTCCCCCATCTCTCGGCCCCTTCCCCTCTGAGAACAGTGTGTGCCCTGCTTCCCAGTATCTGTCTTTTAGTTTGCTCTTTATTTTTACTCTTGGTTTCTCATATATTAATAAACTAAAATAATAAAAAATAGCTTTGAACATTCATTTAGAAAAAAAGAATGTCCTTGTTCTTAGTGTAGTCATACATGCAGAAGTACTTAGGATCAAAGGGACGAAATGTATGGAATGTATTCTCAGATATATGGAACAGAATGGATGTTTATGCAGATGTATTTGTGTGGTTATATGTACACATATATGCCTACACACACACACACACACACACACACACACACACACACGTGTATACACACATATATTCCCTGCTGTTAGACAGGTGAAAGACAGATGAAGTAATTGGATAGGATCATGTACAAATGGATTTTTAAAGGGCAGTGATTTAAAATCCAGGTAAAAGCATATGTGGGAGGTTTATATATATTTTTTGTGATTTTCATGTAACTTACATTTTATTTCAAAGTAGAAGTAGCTCCCAAAGGAATACCGGTTGGTAAGAGACTGTGCTGACAGCCCTGAGGGTGGCCACTGGAATTCGTCCCTCTTCCAAACTGTGGCATCCTCTGACTTGCCATACATTTCCTGGATTCACACTTATTATCAAAAGCCCAGCTGTAGGATTTAGCTGTTCTGAGGGTGGGTACTAGGTCTCAAACTTAGAACCTCGTGCTTGCCAGGCAGGTGCTGCACTGCTGAGCTAAATTCCCAGCCCCTATGATTTAGCTTTTTTGATACCTAAAATTTTGTAACTTTTTTCTAAATAAGAAGAAACATTCTTTGACTCATGTCACACATATCTTAATGGCTATTCTGTGCCGTGTTCCAAGTGTAGTAGAGGTAGGAGTTGGAGAAAACGCATTATTTTAGTGAAATGCTTGAGCCTGGAGGATAACAGTTGGTAGTGAGGGTCTGTACCGGCCTGAAGGTCCCAGGCACCAGTGGAGGTGTTCTAACGTCTTCCCGGACTCAGGGCAGAGTGAGCCCCATGGGGAGAGTGGTTCTATTTGAAGTGGCAAGGCAGGCTGCCGGAGAAAGACCTGGAAAGGGAAATTCAAGGGCTGATGTCAGAAATAAGGCAGACATTGAGGTCGAAAGTAGGTCAAAGCATAGTGGTTTGGGGAAATAGCCTGGAAAGGGTTCACTGATTGATTTTGGAGAAGCAGAGCCATCAGCATGAGACTCAGACCAGTCTGGCTGAGAAAACAAGAGATTAAAAATATGTTCCTTTAATTCATGGCTACGCAGTGTAAAAGATTTCTTACAAAGCATTTGACTGTGCCCTTCCTTTTTTTAACTTACTTTTTCCTTTAAAAGCAAATGTTTAGAAAGCTGTCCCGAATACAATTATAAGTTTGTAGTGCCATGTTTAGAAGTTTGGCATATGTTGCATATATTGTGCAGTTCTAAAAATGTTGCTCTTAAAACAGTAACAGCTGAAAATACATTGAAGGTGTCATTAATTTATACATGAACGTGTTTTCTAAATACAGTTTTAAAACTGCATTTTATTTAAAAGACATAGAAAGCTTATGGCCTTTGCCAAGTCTGAATCCCTAACTTTGGTCTTTGTAGACATAAACGCTTGCTTTCATCCTAAGCCTGTCTGGGTCTGTAACCTTCCCTTTGCCTGCAGGAAGAGCACTGTAGTCTGGACACACCCAGGAGTGAGAACTTTGCTTCTCAGAGTCACCTCCTCAGGAGGAAAGAAAGGTTGGTTCCCTTCTTCATGTTCAGGTCCACAGAATGCTTCTCCCACCGGCTGGCTACTGACCCCTAGGACAGGCAGGCTGAATGGAATGTGCCCCATGATTTACCGGTTATGATGAAAACTCTAGCTAATAGGAGGAATTGCCAGGTTCCTGTAGCTGGGCTGTGGTCCTCATGTGCTACAACAGCTAGTTTTTTGTAGAGTTACACATAGGAAATTCCTCAAAGGAAAGAAACTCTGAAATTGCATGCAGTATTTTATTTTATTTTATTTTGGTGCCAGGAATCAAACTTAGGACCTTGCACTCTCCAGGCAGGCACTTGTGCCACTGAGCTATATCCCTGACCCCTTTGCAGTATTTTAAATTAATGACTTAAGTGATGTGTAGAGGAAGAGACTGTGTGTGTGAGGAAGGGAAGTGCAGGGAAATGCAAAGTGGTGTACTGAGCTATGCTATGTGCCTGATGCCAAGCTCTGACCTGGATGTGCAGAGAGGATAAACAGTCACTGTGCTTCAAGAGCTCACAGTCCAGCGTGAAAGGCAGCATGTGGCAGAGACAGGAGGGCTGTGCTGGGGGAAAGTAAGCGCCCTCAGCCTGGGAGGGGGTTAGGGGAGGTACCTGGAGTAGGTAGTGAATGAGCAGAACTGCAACCTGAGGTGATGGGATGAAGGAGCGGGGAAAGGGCAGAGGCGAGAGCATCAGGAATGTGAGCGCCTTACCATCAGAAGGGGAAGATAAACCTGAAGGAGAGGTTTTTAGACTGAGTTAAGGAAGAACACTGCTGAACATATTCATCTATAACTTTTTTCTCCATTCTTTTCCTGTGACTGCCTTGGCAAATCACCACAAATGCAGGGCCTTGACACAACAGAGACTTACTCTCACGGCTCTGGAGGCTGGCAGGCCAACAGGAAGGTGCTGACAAGCCCTGCTCCCTCTCTGAAACCTATGGGAGAGAATCCTTCATGAGAGTGGTGTTGGTGTCCCTGGCTTGCAGAGGAATCGCTTCATTCTGTCTGTCTTCTGTGTGTCACGGTGTGTCATGTCCTTTTATAAGGACACCAGTCATACTGGATTAAGGGCCCCTCCGCATTCCAGCATGATTCCAAGTTCACTTACAATGACCCTGTTTCCAAATAAGGCTGCATTCTGAGGTAGTGAGTGTTAATTCTTAAACGTATCGTATCAGGGGGCATAATTCAATGCGAAACAGTACCCATAAGAGAACGTGTACATTTATATTTCCCCCCCAGGAGCTGCTTAACAGAAGACCACTCAGTGGGGGACCTGTTTTGTAGACTCAAAGACCAAAGTAGTTTTTTAAATGGCCTGCAGTAGAGAAAAGGCAAATGTGAACACAATAAACTGAGGGAAAGAACACTCAGTATTGATAGCTCTAGGAGCTCTCATTAGGGACACAATCAGTGGCATTTTCTAGGCAGCTGCATAGCAGCTCTTGGAGAACCACCTTTCGGGAGGTACTGTGAGGGAGAACAGGCAGGTAGGCCTTCAGCGGGTCCGTGGGGTGGGGATGCGAGAGACCTGTCCACGCTCACTCGCTGCATGTCACGGAAGCATAAAAGGATCGGAAACACTGGCGCTAACGACAGGGCCACTGGCGTACAAAACAACCTGTTTAAAAGGTTTTATGTGTTTGCTTTGAAATTCTAGAATGAAAGTGTAAAGACAAGTATAGATTTCTGTGATTGAGAACAGAATGCAGGCTCTGCCCTGAATATTTTCCTTAATTCTATATTTCCTAATGTAGTGCTTATTTTATATATATATATATATATATATATATATATATATCCTATAGATAAGTGGATGAAATGCTCTGCAGATTTTAGACATTCAATGCTAATGTACTTTCTCAAAAACATTTCCATAAACTTAAAAACTATACTTTTCTCACTGCTTTCATGACTGTGAACTTGTTTCGCTGTTAATCCACGGAGCGCACAGGCAGTGCTGGGCCTGGAGTCGTGCCGGATTACCCGCAGACCCCCAGTTCCTGTTCTTAGGCCCTAGTCCTCTTTCCCATCTTATCATTTTTATTTCTCTTAGGAACAAAAGTTGGAATAGCTTCCTAACTTTACTTACCCGTTTTTAAAGCCTTGCAGTTTAAACAAATATCTAACACCACACCTTACACTCTTATCTTTTAACTATTTAAATTTTTAAATTATTTTTGATCCGTAAATCATAATTACATACACTTATGGAACATAGTACAGTTTGATATATGTTTACTATGTAGGATGATTAAAGTGTGATTTAAAAATCTGTCATTTCACTTATCTATTATTTTGCATAGTGGGGCATTTGAATTTTACTCTTATTTTGGAATACTGTATATGCTACAGCATGGTTTCTGTGCAGTCAAAACCTATTTTTCCTATTTTGAAACTTTGTACCCTTTTATCAGCAACCCCTCATTGTCTTCCCAAATCCCTTAACTATTTTAGAACCTTCTCCCGCTCCTCCCCTCCCCTCCCCTCTCCTCACTTACCTGCCCCCCCTTCCTCCTCCTTTCTGTCCCTTCTTTCTGAATTTGAACTTGTTACTACATAGTTCAGTGTTCACATTAGCTAAAATATTTTGCTAAGATTTAATTAATTTAATAAAGACTAGTAGTAGAAAAACCTATGCTTTGATTATATAATGGTACATTTGTGTTTTGAATGTTTTTCAATATATCTTGACATTTGAATGTCAGAATAGACAATGCAAATAACAGGATTAAGTCTACCTCTAGCCCTATCAAGAAAAGTACCTTTCAAAATAAGAACTAGATGGAGATTTCAGAAACTATAGGATGTGAAAGTTATTGGAAATACTGCGCAGGTATTTGGTTTTGGAAAATTATATTAAATAGGTTATGTTAATTTGGAGTAAACCTAGATATTACCAAGAACAAAGATGCTTAGAAAGTGGACCAGCTAGAGAAGACCTAGTGTGAATGAGGAATTAAAAGCCTTGGAACTGGATGCCAGCTACACATCTGTTTTCTGTAACACCTGTGAGCTCGTGCTTACTTATTTACAAATGGAGCAAATAATTTCTCTTTTACTAACTTGGCCAAGTTGTTGTATACATCTAGAGAATTAAAGTGGGAATGGTCAAAATTTTAAAAATTTTAAATCAATACAGGACTGCAAAAGTGGTTTGTTTGTTTGTTTGTTTGTTTGTTTTTGAGACAAGGTCTCAGTCTGTAGTTCAGGCTGGCCTCAAACTCACTACATGACCCTGGCTGGCCTAGAACTCATGGCAGTCCTCCTGCCTCAACTGCCTGAGTGCTGCAATTACAGGCATGCACCGCCATGCCTAGCTCTAAAAGTAGATTTTTTAAAAGATGTATCGAGAATTTTTCAACAGTAGATCAAGAAAAAGTTAAAAACTTTGATTTCAGTGAACTATTCATGAAGATCATTACAAGCTTCTTGAAATGAACCGACACGCCTCGGAAAGGAGTGCAGGTGACTAACAAGTAAATGAAGAAAGAGTCAGCATCACTGACCGCTAGAGATACACAAAGTAAAACATCTTATGCCAGAAAGAATGACCGTCACCAAGAATAAAATAATAGATGCTGGTGAGGCTTCAGGAGCAGGGAACCCTCCTATGTCTTTGGTGGGAGCGTAAACTAGTACAACCACTATGGAAGTGACTATAGAAATTCCTGAAAAAACTAAAACTAGAAATTCCACTTGACCCAGTACTTCCCTTCTAGGTATCTTCCCCGAAGAGTTAAAGACATCATACCACAGCGATACGTGCCTACCCATGTTTATAGCAGCACAGCTCATAATCTGGGAAGTGCTTGTATGTCCACGAACAGATGAATGGTTGTAGGAAAATGGTTTCACTTTGAGCACATAATGTTAAGTGACATAAATCAGATACACAGGCTTAAATATCACATGATTTCTCATATATCAGAAACCCCAACCAAACAGCAAACAAAAGATAAGAAACAGGAAAGTCTTTTTCAAATGGGAAAGGGATCAAGAGATGGAGAAAGAAGGAAGGAAGGAAGAGAAGGATGAAGAATACAGAATTGAGATGTGTCATGTACGGTGCCAACTCCCCACTCAGAAGGTAATCAGGATGTAATGCAAACATGTACTAATAAAAAATAAAAACCAAGAGAAAACCATCTGTACAAGATGAAAAATATGGCCTGAGTGGAGAAAACAGAGTCATAGATGCTTAAACACTACTACTCAAAGCTGTGCACGTATAATAGAAAGAAAACATGTCTGTGATGTAGTGAATGCTCAGTATATGTACAGTAATGGTTAACAGGTGGCTGGATACCACTACTTCCAAAATTCCTTTGGTTTTTGTACTGGAAATGCTATATGTGTTTGTTATGGTTTATGTCCAGATGTCTTCCCAAATTCTCTTGCCCTCATAGGTGGGCTTTTCAGAGATGGCTGGTTCTAGAGGGTGTGATGCTGAAATTAAGGGTGTGATGCTGGGGTCAAGGGTATATGACTATGAAATTAGTCCACTGATTGGTTTGGGAGTGGGTAACAGGAAGGCCCCCCCTGGGAGTGTGTTGCTGCCTGACCTAAGGGCGGGAGGCTTGGACAGAATATGAAGGGCAGAAAGAGTCCTGCTGGAGCTGCTTGCTGCTTCCTGCCTTGTGCTTTGCTGCTCTCTGCCTGCTGTGAACTGTTTCTCCTCCATGTTTCCCCTCCCAATTCCCCCCTGCCTTGAAGCCAGCCAATTACAGACTGAAACCTCTATAAACTGTGAGCTGAAATACACTTTTCCTTCTTTAACTTTGGGTCTTGGATATTTGTCTCAGGAGCAAGAGAAAAGTAATTAAGATAGTGTTATAGCAGAATACATAAAAAATGTGGAATCTCTGATGTTATGTGTGGCCAGCCTGTTGAGCGATGTCAAACCCATCCCATATGAGACTCCTTTCTGACAAGTACTTTCTTTTTGATCACTGGTAGTACAGGCACAGTGTCTAGTTGACTTTCATAATTGAGCCAACACCTGAAGATTGCAGTAGATGGATAGCATTCTTTGTACCAGGGCAGCGTTCACAAAAGCTTGAAAGAAGAGTGTGTGTCTGTGTCATCATGTCTGAGATGTGGCTGGTGTGGCTTGGCCACACAGGCTGAGCTTGGTAGGAGGAAGGGGAGGAGCAGGTGATGTGTAATCATTACGCTGCCTTCAGCTCGCATTCTGAGGGGAAGCCTTGGAGAGTGTATTCAGCAGAGAGGAAAAAAAACATCAAATGACAGGCAAAGTATAAATGGAAAAGAGTCCCAAACTGCTGATGATGAACCAGATATTAGTATGGTCTTTGCCATCCAGTCTCTAGATGTCCTTAAGCACATTGAACATGCTGGATTTTGATTTTAATTTTAGAATTGAAACAGGTGACCTATGAGGGTTTTTTTAAAATTCTGAAGCACTGTCCTATATTAAATTTTTTTGAAGCCTGGAAACTGAGGAAAAGAGAAATAGGTGTTGGAAAGTTTCATAAAGGAAAGTAGTTTGGCTGGGTTTTAAAACTGTTCAGAACCTGAATATTTAGAACAGAAAAGATAGGACAGTTTAATCCAGGTATGGAGTATGCAGATGTGACTCCAGGCAGAGAATGTACTGGACATGAGGAACCGCAGAGACTAGACCAGTGAGAATGGAGGGTGTTATGGTTTGGATGTCCCCCCAAAGCCTCTTGCAGTCACGGGTTGGGCTTCTAGAGTTTCTGACTGATCCATGGTCCAATGCTGGGATTATGGGTGTGAGCGCCACACCTTTCCTGGGGCATGTAGTTTGCACACACTCTAAGGAGGGACAGAGGCTGCCTGCTGCTCCTCCTGTTTTTGTTCTTGCTTCCTTTGCTCTGTTATGCCACTCGGAAGCGTTGCCCCTGTGCTGTGTCGCCTTGCCTTGGTGTCTGCTGATTATAGAGCGCCACAAACTACAAGCTGAATAAACCTCTCCTTCCTTAGTTTTGGGTGTTGGGTATTTTGTCTTAGCAATGAGAGAAAAGTAACCAAGCCATAGGGGAACCCTAGAAGAATTTTAGGTAGGTACAGGATATATACTTATATTTGAAAGACAAGCATGGTTTTTAACATGTGAACTATCATATATTTTAGAACAGAGACTTAATAGCTTTATGTCACTTTTTAAACAATGATAATGCCCTTTATTTCTAGCCATCCATCATTTCAGACCAACACCCAGCTTGAGAAAAACAAGCTTTGGTACATTGGTAGGGAATACACACTGAAGAATGCCTGCCAGGTAAGACTTACCTGTCTCTCGTATGCAAATAGAACAAAGGAGCCCAAACAGAGCTGAGAACTGGAAAGGCGATTGCCATGAGGGTAACTACACAAACACTGCTGCATGGATACGAAAAGCGGAGGAACGGAGTTCAGAACATCAGACACCAGCATTAAATTGGGACATTTGAGGTAGGGTAAAATGCTTCTGGTCAATGGCTCCCTGACTCCCAGCAGAAGCAGGCAGAAGTCCTTTTCTAAGCATGACCAGTATAAATTCGCAGGATGTTAACAGCTGAAGATCAAGCAGATCACAATCATTTATCACCAACTTCTTTAGGATACAACACATTTTAAAATGAGAGTTAAAGAATAAAACTAAACATTTTAACACTTACGAGTATAGATATTAGAGTTAAGTATAGAGAATATAATGTCAGTGTATGCACACTTGAAGAATGAAAAATGACCCCGGAAGTGAGCGAGCAATGGAAGACTTGAGAATGACCAAGAAGATCTCAGAAAGAACCCCACAGAATAAGGAGAGTAAGAAGCAGGCAGGTCATGATAGAGAATTGATGAACTGGAAAATACAAATAGATTACTCAAAAGGTAACAGAGAGCAAAGGAAATGGAGATATGAAAAGGTTGAGAGGCTAACTGTGTGTATTATTTGAGTTCCTAGTGGAGAGACAATAGAAAGAATGAAAGAAAGGGTCAATATTTGAAAACATATTGGTAGAGAATTTTCAAAACACATGAACATTTAAATTCAAAGGTTCAGGATATATACAGTGTATCCCAAGTAGAAGTGGCAAAGATTGAGAATGTCACATGTCAGGAAAAATATATTTTAGGGTTTTTTTCTCAGCTAATTTAAGGGCCTGAAAAAGTGGAGCTAGTGACATTGACTACAAATTTGGTTAACATAATTATGGTAAAATGTGATTTGAATTAGTGATACAGTAGTAATGATGACTAGGAAAGAATATGTATTTTGAATCAAAATCTAGTGGCATAAATTGATCTGATGAAAAAGATGAATTAAAACAATGTCTTTCTACATTTTTTGACCATAATGTAGACATTGAGAAAATTATGTAAGGTGAAATGAAGTCATTTGTGAAGGAATTGGTATGAGTAGTTTCATGTAGAACAACTTTGGGAAACAATAGAATATTGAAATGAAAATGTCAAGTCAAGAACCCATTTTTATGTATACTTAGAAATTTTCTGATGGCCATTTTAGGTAAAGAAAAATATCTCCACAAAATTTTATTTTTTTATGTATTGAGTTGAAAATACAAGGATCATTTTTGGTATGGTATTTCAGCATGTAATCTACTTTTATGTGTATATCACAGTGATATGATAACAAAAGGAATAATAGCATAAATTTTGATTACTAAACTAATTGGAAATTAAATTTTTGAAATTACTGTTTATTCTTAATGTAAATTAACAATGGCAAGAGTGCAGGAAATAATCTTTATAGAAATTCTTGGACATGGGCACAGATTTGTTGGTTTTACCCCAATGATGTATTTTTAAAGCTGTTGTACTGTTACCTCCCCAGGTTGGTAATTTAACAATGGAACAATTAAGCATGATGGGAACACATTCTAACAGCGCCTCATAATAATAAAAACAGGTTAGTACTACCCCAGATTTTAGCCAGGGAGAAAAGACTGAAAGCCTTTTACTTGCACAAGTAAAATAATAATTTGAAAATCAGAGGTGACTCTAAGCAGTAGTAAACTACAGATTAAATTTAAGAAAGAAATGAGATCCTTCTTTATTGGTCCCTCCCTCCATCCTTTCCTTCCTTCCTTCATGCGTATCTTTGTCTCCTTTTATTTTATGGATGAATCCTCCTAAAGGAGAAAACAATCTGTAGTACCTCAAATAATATTTAAACTTCGGTGTATAATATTGCATGAAATAAGTACATTAGCAGGCTTATAGCCTTTTTGTGTAACAAATATGCAAATTAAATGGAATCAACCCTGCAGAAAGGAATACATTCCAATTACCTCCATGATGGATAATGTTTTTTTTTTTTTTTAATGGATTGTAAATTGCTGTCAGTGTGAAGACCAATGACTGCTAAAGGATAGGTTTTTTATTCTATAAGCCTTGTCCCCTGAGTTCCATGTGTTCCTGCATGCTGTCACTATTTAAACTGCAAGGAAACCATTACTCTGGAGCCAGTGCTATCACGGGCATGTGCTGAGCTCGGTGTGTTCCTGTTATGGTACCTCTGTGCCTTTCCTGCTAAATTAACTGTGTATCTTAAACTTGGACCTTAATGTGCTGGCGTGATGGTGACAAACATATCACAAGCTCAGAGAGTGAAATTACATGAAATTCCTGTAATAAAATGATCCAGGATCTTGTTATATTAATTTTTAAGATCATCACTGAAGTAAATTGAGAAATATTTTCATAGAAATAGCTAGGATTCTTGATACCACAATTTTTTTACTTTTTTGGACTAAAATTGTACCATGAGTTAATGCAGCCACAGCTAAGTAAACTAAGTAAGTTTAAAAAACAAAATGAACTAAATGAAAACTGTTAACATTTTCTGCATATTACATGATCTAAGAAAACAGAACTTAAGATATATTTGGGAAATGATTGTTACATGAATCAACCTGTCCCGGAAAACAGACTTTTTGAGATTTGTTGTAGAGGTATAGATTTTATTAATGACCTTTAAAGGTCATAATCAATGACCTTTAATGGTTACAATTAATGTTTTTATCCTCTAAATGTGACTGACTTGATCTAATGGCTATGACTGAGATAATTTTAATTGCATTTTTTCTATTTAGTTTCCATTTGCAGCGTTGGTTTTGCCTATAACTGCCTCCCTGAGGTTTTGTTTAAAGTTGTCAATTGCCGGTATTGTAACTGTTATTTTAAAAAGTTGATACATTCTACATGGATGTGGGTAATGTTTTATATTCACTATTGTATCTTTAGCTTGACTTTGTGGGAGAGCCTAGGAGCAGTGGGACAATTTGCAATTTCAAGGCATTAAATTTCCCATGCATCCTATTTTTTAAATTTAGTGTCATCTACCTATTTGGGAGTTTTATTACTTGATGTGTGAATAAACTTGTAAATGCACAGCCTTGTTCTGAAGTGTGAATTTAATTATAAACTCTTTACTTTATGCCCACCTTAGTATCCTAGAAAGATGACCACATTTTTATATTTTTGGTGTATTTCCAAATATATGTCAAATTTATCACATTTTTAAAATTTTCCTTGTCACTGCTGTACTTAGAGTCTTCTATGTATTTGTAGAATGCTGTAATTAATAAGAGTTTACACTCAGTAGTTAATTTCAGTGTTTATTGCCCATCTCTTGATGTGAAGATCACTTCATTGTATCTCAGCATGCTGCGGCACACACATGCCACACACAGACAGCAGCTCTTTTTTAAAAATTAGTATTGCTTTAAAAATTAATGTGTTGTTGAGTCCTCAGCCAAATGAGAAGATAGTTCTTTTAGATCTTGTTACATAAAAACTCTTGTTCAGTACTGATGAAAAAGTATAATATCTTGATTTGTAGGCTGACATTTTGTCAAACAAATTATAATGATTATTTTTCTATAGCACATCAGAGGAATTGAATAATGGAGCTGTATCTTGTTATGATAAGCTAGTGGGGAATATACAGATAAATGCCTTCACGATTCTTCAAAAGAAATGGCACTGAAAAAAATAACAAAACTCATGATGAGCGAGTTGGATGGATGGTTCCATTGGGATGGTCCTTCATTAGGATTCTCCTTGTGTTAAACTTCCTGCAGTCCTAGTTATAACCTTCCCATTGGAAGTAACGAGGGACTTCACATCATCTTATTGAAAGTCATCTCAATGAGCTATAACCATCTCAGTGAAAGGAACATGGAATCTTTGGCACTTAAACAACTAGGAATTACCTTGGAGAATAGCATTGAAGAACTAGACAGAAGAAATGTTTGAGATTCTTGCTTTAACAATACATGATTAGTGTGAACTGAGACAGTTTATTCACTGCGAGCTTAAAGAACATTTTAGAATTTTTTTTGTAAATATGGCCATTAGGCAAAATAAAGGCACACTTAAAGCAATGTCATAAGGAAGTGCTGGAAGGAGCAGGTCTGTGAACTTAGGCAAATCACTTAGACCTCCCAGGCATGGTGCCTTCTGTTAAAATGGAAATTATATCTTAATACTACTTCCCGAGGTAGCCTTTTGGAAGTAATTGGGAGAACCCATGTCAAAGGCCCGGTTACAATGCCTGGCAGTCTTGACTAAAGCAAATTGTGGGTGTAAAGTGACTCAAGAGACACAGCTGAGCACAGAGGGTCCCCTTAGGTCCCCTTTACGTTCATGCTTCCTCCCCTCTGCATTCTCTCCCATTCCGTTCCTCTTTGTTCCTGGATACACCGTGAACATCTTGGGACCATCCAAGTAATTACACTTTTGCTGCTTTATTTGTTAAGTAACCCCTTATTTTGTAGTTATGATTTTAGGTTTCAGTGGCCTTAAAAACCTCCATATTTGAAGTACAACCACAATACAAGACTAAAGTCTGTTTTGTACCTGTGGTCCCAAACTATATTGTTTCCACTGAAAGTATTTACAGCTACGTGAAATGAATTACTACTTTTTGTAACTGTTAGTGTACCTCAAGGAAGTTCATTTGATTCTTTTAAAAGTAATTT
The DNA here is from genome assembly GCA_004027595.1 of Dinomys branickii. NCBI lineage: Eukaryota > Metazoa > Chordata > Mammalia > Rodentia > Dinomyidae > Dinomys > Dinomys branickii. Next base: position 122,693 of record PVLD010004617.1, read on the forward strand.
TTTAAATAATTATAAGAGAACAGGATCCGGGGAAGATGGCGACCGGGTGAGCAGCAAGGGAGCGAACCTCCTTAATAAACACCACCAGCTCGAGACAGACTTGGTGAGCGTGAATGCCGGAACCTCGGCTGGGAAGTTTAAACTGGGCGTATTTCTCTGAGATGCCGGGGGAGATGTGGTAGGGCGGACCAGGCTGCCGGGGCGAGACGTGGGAAAG